>JAHWFP010266945.1:0-12820 GCA_023313725.1 Lithobius niger | reverse complement strand
TAATAATAATAATAATAATAATAATAATAATAATAATAATAATAATAATACAATTTACCACCAATGAGTGGAAGGAAGACGGAAGGGCTGTGGAGCCACTTACTCCGTTCCTAGGCAATGACAGCAGCACCTTTTGTCATGTGCCGCATTTCACCCATTTCTAGCTACCCTATACTACGCTTACTGCCTGTTAAATTGGCACTATCACCGATAAAAGTCTGTGGAATCTGGCAACTTCAAGCACTAGCTGGTACTATCTAGCACTTGCTTGCATCAAGCGAAGGAATGCACAACGTCATTTCTTTTAACCAAACAAACAAGCTAAGCCTCCTTAATTATTGAGTGAAAATGTGGCACGTCCTCGTGCACCTGGGAGCAAACTGTAAAGGTAAAATGTTGAAACTAGGTGGCGCCACAGTATTTCTAACGGTTTCCAATCGGTGATAGTGTCACTTTAAGGCAACTTAGTGTAAGCTCAAATGCACTACAAATAGCGACGAGTAAATAAGCAATTTTTGTCACTTCAAAAAGTTAACTAATGGTATACCCGGTGAACTATCGTTGCTCCTAGGCACCACGAAGTTTTAAAGTTTAAATTTCAACTCTACTGCTCCTGGTTCCCTGGATGGCAGCTTTGGTTTTCCGGGGCATTTCCACCAGTTCTTAAGAGCCACAGCAAGGTGGATGGTGGATAAATACAGGTATTCCATGCCCAAACAGATATCTTCAGGTCAGGTTTTTCCATGACGGATATTTTGTTGTGGTATTTGTTGCATTTAAACTGCTTTGTACCTTACGTGTGCAAGTAATTACTAAGTTGTTTTAAGTAATTAACTAATTATGTCGCAACGTACAATAATTTATTGCCCTCTGAAGTTTAGCCAACGTTTCGTATTTTTGCACTATGGATTTTCCGTATTTATTAAAATACTAGAGTTACCCGGCATAAAATTTCGCCGGTTTAGCCGGTTCACACGAAATTACGCATCCCCAAGGCATTACGTATCCAGGACATTTTGTAACTCTGGGCATCCCAACACAGCACGTCTGAATAATAAAAATTACATAAGTATTGAAAGCGTAAATTCGACATTTTTATACACTTAGATCACATACGAGGTGATGTATGTCATTAACACTAAATTTATACTTAATTTGACTTCTTTTGAACCGTCAGTGCGTTTGTAGCAAAGTGTAGATAAGCCGTTTGTTACGTTGAGATCAGTTTCCTTGCACAAATTTCAATATGCAGGTTTTATGGCTTCACTGGGGAACAATTTTTAACACAATAAGTTCAAGAGAGCAGACGCTTTTACTCAGTCCTTGTATCGCAGGGGATTAAACGGCAGGAAAGCTGAATTACCTCATTTTCCCTTCAATTTTTTTCTTTTTACACTACCAGTGCTGTTTGTAGAGAAGCCTAGGAAAGCCGTTTTGCTAGTTGAGATCAGTTTCTTTGCCCGAATTTCACCAAGCAGGTGGATAGTTTCCCTGGGAAAAGTTTTCCTTTTTTCTTCTTCTTTGAGCAAAATAAAAATTACTTATTTGAAAACATCAAAATACCAGTGTTACCTGGTTGATTTTGGTTCCTATTGCCTCCTGAAAATATACATTACCTTTTTTAAAGCATTTCTCTTCTCCAAATGCTATTTAATCTAGAGAACTTAAATCGAAGATATCCTTCCGCCTCGCTACCTACTGCGCAGCTTACTGGGCAGTCTCCTCATATATAAACGAAGCGGAGCATTAGGCTCACCTTTTCGGACATCTATTGTGCCCAGATGGCGACAAGAGGGGAGGGAGGGAGGGAAGCAAGGTAATGTATATTTTCAGGAGGCAATAGAAACCAAAATCAACCAGGTAACACTGGTATTTTGATGTTTCTAGTTGCCGTGAAAATAAAAATTATCTTTTTTAAAGCATTCCACAGACTTTGTCATGGCAGCGGGCGCCATTTGACCAAGTTCCCTTAGGTAGCGAGCGGTTACCCACACAGAAAACGGAGTGTGCAAAGGGGGTTAAAGTAAATGCTGGGCCGCAACAAAGAGGCCAATGCGGTATAATCCATCAGCTTGATGAGACATATCCTGGAGATAGTGAGACGTGAAAACAGTGGGACTCCGCCAAGATGCAGCTTGCATGATGTCGGTAACTGGGATATTGCTGTGGTGGGCCCAGGAAGTGGATATGGGGCGGAGCTCGTGTGCCGTAACCCTGATTCCTTCAGTTTGGCAGTTGATATCAAGGGATATTCATAATCTTGAACGATAACGGTTTTGAGCCAGGTGGCGATTATACGAGTGGAGGTCACACCTGTTGTTGAAGGGAACGAAGAGCTGAGTTCGGTCTTTCCGAATGGGTAAAATCGAATAGCTCGAACAGGACACAAAGCTCATTCTTGTTCGTCGCCCCAGATGTTGGAGAGGGAAGGAATGATTAATGGTTCTGTGTCTGTATCTGTGTCTTTGCCCTGAAGGAAGCGTGAGGGGTCAGTGAAACGCCTGAATAATTGTCTAGAAAGAAGCAATCTGAGGCGGTAGCCAATAGGGCCTGAAGTTCTCCGCAGCGAAGACAGGCTGCAAGGGTGACAAGGAACACTGTCTTCCTGGTGAGGTGACTAAGCTGCGAGGATCCCATGGGTTCGTATGGAGGAGATAGTAAAGCGAAAAGAACAATGGAGAGATCCCGATCGGGGAACTGTCGGCGTAGCCGTAGTCTGTCCACTTGGAAATAATGGATTAAGGCAGAGATTCGGTAATCGGAAAGAAGATTCTGTTTACCTTCGGCTTGGAAGACCGCATTTAGGGCGGAACGGTAAATGAGGATCGTGGATACTCGCAAGCCACCTTTGAATAATGAAGTTAGGAATCGGAGGAGTTGTGGCATAGGGGAATCGACAGGATTAACTTGTTCTGTGATACACCAACGAAGCCAGCAGTGCCAGTAACTGTCGTATAATTTGCTGGTAGAGGCGCGGATGGCACAAGAGGCAATTCGAATGGCCTCGTCCTCAAAAATTCCTGATGCTCGGAGGAGTCGGATGATAGTAGCCACCCGTGAAGTTGAAGTGCCTGAGGGTTCAGATGCGGGATCGATCCCATGGCTTGGGAGAGTAGGTTCGGTATTAGTGCAGTGAGAGGGGAAGATCGATGAGGAGATCTAGTAGCAACGGGAACCAAGCCGCCACTGGCCAATTCGGGGCTATGAGCAGGAACTGACCGGTAGAGTTGGCGATCTTGCGAAGGACAAGAGGTAGTAACCGTGGAGGCGGAAAGGTATATGCGAACAGGTGATTCCAATTTAGAGTGAGGGTGTCTACTGCCCAGGCTTGGGGATCAGGAAGGGGATTGACAAATGTGGCAGTCTGGTATTGAGATGAGTCGCGAAGAGGTCCAACATGGGACGTCCCCACAGGTTGAATAGAGTGTTGCAAATTGCTTGGTGGAGCATCCGGTGGCGGTGTTGATCGGGACAGGGAATCGGCAATTACATTCAGGTTGCGGGGTTGTGGAGAGGAAGCAGCCACACCTGTTGTTGGATGCAAAATTGGAAGATTTCGGATGTCAGGGTTAGGATCGTGTCCCTCCTCCCTTCCGCAGATAGGCAACAGAAGTGGTGTTGTCGATGTGTACCTGGACTACGTGACCTGTGACATAGTGTTGGAAATGTTATAGACTGAGGAGAACTGCTCGTAATTCTAGGAGATTGATATGGTCAGTTGTCTCGGTTCCCCAGGTGCCGGACACTGTAAGGTTGTCGACATGAGCGCCCCAACCTGTCAGGGTTGCGTCCGGAAATAGGTGGATTTGGGGAACCAAGGCGGCAAGGTTCGTGACGTCCATCCACCAGTTGACTGTAGTGAATGGAAAGGAGGGATCGAACCGTCGCAGTGGCAAAAGCAGAGCTCACTGTGGGTTGCCCCATTGGGCAAGCCAGTAATGATTAGGGGCCGTGCCATTCATCTGCCACACGGGACTAAGTCTGCGAAGGAATCGATAGTACCGATGACTGATGCAAGGTCGCGAAACGTGTGAATGGGTTGGCAGAGGAAAGTTCGAATGGAGGAAAGAGGAGTTTCGATTCTATCTGGGGATGGCATAACTGTGGCCTGGTTGAGGTCGAAGAATACCCCAAGAAAGACAAAGGACTGGGCTGGTACAAGTCTTGATTTGGCGAGGTTGACACCTAGTCCCAGGTGATGAAAAAGATACACGTCGACGTGAGTGTTGGTGGAGAGGGTCGCAGGGTCGGGGTGAGGTAACAGGCAATCGTCGATGAAGGCATAAATGCAAATCCCTTGTTGGTGTAGGTACGCAAGGACTGGACGAAGCAACAGGGTGTAAATTCGGGGGGGGGGGACAGCGTTCAGACCAAAACGGAAGGCATATGAACTCGTAAATGGCGCCGTTGTGAAGAAACCGAAATAGGTGGTGGACAGAGGAATGAAGGGGGATGTGAAGATAGGCGTCGGCCAAGTCTAGGGAGATTGTTCTATCGTTGGGGATGAGAGAGTCTCGAATAGATGACACGGTTTCCATTTGAAAGTGTGGGTTCAAAATAAACTGATTGAGGGGTCGAAGATTGAAAATCAGTCGCGAACCGCGTGATTTCTTTTGACAGAGAAGGATGCTGCTGTAGAATCCCGGACTGATGGGTGGTGGTACGAGGCGGTCGATGCTGGTATTTCTGAGTCCCATGGCGGGCTTCGCAGAGGGGGACGGGGTGAAAGTTTTGGTTTGAATCCATTCAGAACAATTGACAGGATGACGGGATCCGAAGTCACTGATTGCCAAGCTTTGGCATAATAACGAAACCGACCTCCCACAGCTTGTGGGGGAGAGGTAATGTCAATAAGCGTTGCGATTGCGGGAACGGGATCGTGAGAGGAATCGACATTGTCGTTGATTGGTGGCAGAGGATCGTTCCAGGGAACGTGCTCGGCCACGTCCCTGGCAACGTGAAGGAAAGGGCGCTGTGGAGCGAGGAACGGGAACCGAAGCAGATGATGAAGGTTTCTTGGTTCCCCAATCATCCTTGGGGGGATTCCGACGAGGGGGATGCGAGGAATGTGAACGTTGTAGGCAATGAGGAAGTGATTTTCGAGAAACATCCAGATGGGGTGCAGCTTTAGGGATGAGTCCTCTAAAAAGGCAGTCAGATTCATGGATGGGCTGGTTCCTTAGGAGGTGACGAGTGGATTCACGAAGGTTAGGTGATGTGTTGAGGGCAACCTCTTGTAGCAGGAGCGTGGAGTTGAAGAGCACCCTAGTGAACCAATTCATGGCGTGATAAGTAGCGAAGCAGCTTCGGTAAGATGGTAATCAGGAAGGGGATCAGGAACCAGGAACCAAGGATCGGGAATCGGGAACCAGGACCCGAGGACCAGGTAATCGGGAATCGACCTGGAGGGATGTAAGCAGTGTGCGTTGCAGAGAAGAAAAGGTTCATTCTTGAGGATCTATTTCGTTATGGGTGTGAGATGATAAGTAAAGTCAGGTTAAAGGGAACCGAAAAGCATAAAGAGAACCGCAAAGGGCCCTGTAACCACGGGTTGAGCTGCGAAGGACTTCAGGTTGTGTAGTGGAGTGTTAAGTACACATCTTCCTAGTGTAGGATTTATAATTGATATCGCCTGGAAACAGTTGGCATACAGCAGCCATATCCTGGAGGGGACCGGGAATCGAGGAATGGGCGGTTTCCATTGCACCAATAGATGGAATCGACAGACTGAGCGTCGTGGAGGCTGCGCAGAAACGTGCGCAGAGGGTTGCACGTCGGAAAAGAGTCATCGGTAGCGTCCAAAGCGAAGGTGCTGGAAATCGGCAGAATGAAAGTGGAGTGCAGTGTGGAAGGGGTCTGAAACGTGCAGGGGCCTTGTTTCATGGAGGCTGTGCCGACACATGCGCAGGGGTTTAACGATCGACGATTGACCATAACGTGTGCATCGTGTTGTCAGTACAGGAATGCAATCGAGATGAGGGATCGAGGTAATTGCGACATGGGAAGAATCTTGGTAGAAGATGCAAAGGGGCCCAGGATGGAAGCTGGGGCACGGTTCCAGCCCACTAGCAGTGGTGGGATCGAACCCACAGCAAGAGGAACCAAACCAGATCTAGACAAAAATTCTTAATGTGTGAGTGGCAATTAACGTTAGTTGCAGAGGTAGATATCGCCCCCCCCCCCCCCAGGTCTCGAACCCGAGGATCGTGATGAGGAAGGGAACTGGAATCGATGTCGCCGCAGGTGGAGTGGAACGAGCAAGCTGCAAAGATGCATCCCCTGTCGCAGAGAAAGCAAAACAGATGTGACTGGTAACGAGAGGAATCGTAAACACGATCCAGTGGAATGGGGATCGGAGCCAGTCGTGATTAGCCACGAGAGTGCCGTCTAATCCCACGGTTACTCTGAGCACACCCTCAACCATTAATATAATGGGAAGGAGCACAGGAACCGGGAACGTTTGGTGAACATTGAAGTTCTCTCCCTGTGATTGGGTTGAGGAAAAGGGGACCGAATCCCCCTTCCCGGGAGCGCTGAGCGATCCCCCACCAGAAGTGAGGATCAGTGAATCCATATGTCAGTAGCTCTCATGCCAACACTGTGTGAGGAGATCGGCAGTTGAAAGAACCGAGGCCGAAACGGGAACCGCTTAAAGACAGGACAAATCACGGACCGCTGAAGGAACGTATTAATTATGACAGGTATTCCCAAGGAATCGGGAACCGTAACGACAACTGGTGGGTCCATGTGAACCGAAGGGAATCGACGTCTTGGGATCGGTGAGGGTCGCACAAGCGTTGCTGGCAACAGAAGACGGAACCGGGGAACCGGCAATCGGTGTATTCATTGGCATAGAAGGCAACCGGGCAATCGACGGTATGAGTGTTCTTGTTTCTTCGGGAACCGAGCTCATGATGTGAGAAATAATGTGGTTCAGGTTGCGCAGTCTGCTTATATAGACTGACCCAAGCCCGCGCATGCGCAGAACTATTACGAGCCCAGCAGGGAAGCCAACCTTCAAACTTCTAGGGAAAACAAACTCAAAAGGGGGGAAACTGCCATAAAAAAGGTAATATAAATTTTCATCGGCTATAAAAATTATGTTCGACTGGACTGAGGGATTTTTATCAGCGATCAGAAGAAAGTATCCACCCGGTAGTGAATGGTACTCGGATTCCTATAATAGAAACTCGGATTGCCCACCTATAATTGATATGATACAAAATTTGCCCTTTTTTCAACTTTCCGCCCTATCTACCACATTATCGCATAACTTCTGCAACCCCCCCACCCCTTACAAAATCATGTCATATACATCAAATTCCTACGCCCACCCCGGGGCCATTCGTCACCGATGAAGAGGGAAATAATTAGGAAAGAAACAGTTAATTTCCCAGAGGACCTTTTTTAGGCTAGTAGTAAAAGTGGATAAAAAATTTTAAAAACCAGGTTTTCTTTTTCGTAACGTTCTAGGCAAATCGTTTTATGCTATTAAGAAAAAAATAGCATAGAAGTACTGCACTGCTACAACAATTATGGGACAAAACAAATTGTGCCCCCCCCCCCCCACCCCCATCTCACCTTGTGCGAAACTATCCACACTCAACATATTTCATTTCCTCCATCCCAATATCATTTATGGACAGTCTCTAGCCCCAACATTCCTTTTAAAAATTGAAGAGTTAAAGAACAATTCAGATCAATTACATTTACAAGCTCTCATCTAGACACTGTAGTAACTGTATTCTTTGAAAGATAAGCGCGATCAAAATTATTGTATAATGAAATTCGTACCACCTGGCTATATCCGTTTCAATTCTATGTTTATTCAATTCCCTTACAACAAAAATGTATGTAATTTACGTCACGACAAAAGGAGTGTCAATGGGTGCAGAGTTTTTGCTGCTATAAACCATATTTTATGAAGCGGGGGGGGGGGGGGGGACTTCATGTATGGTCATGCCTAATTTTACAGTTATTGCCGTTTACAAGTGCAACATTCCTCTTCGCCACACGTTACCTAGTAAAAAGTTGGGTGTAAACAAGAGGTCACAGAGTTCAATAGGACCCGCCCAAGTCACCTGGCCAAAAATGACTGTTGCAATCATTATCCCCTTAGGAAAAGCCAGCTCGTTTTTTTCCCCCCTGCGTGCAACATTTACGAGTTTTTGTATGCAGCTTCCATGCATTAGCCCGCACAGTTTTGAGATTCTTCGCCTCGTGAAGGATGCCTTGCAGACACAAGTTTTTTTTGTCTGTAATTTTGAACAGCAGTTGCAGAAAAAAAACTAGCAAATTTACCAAATGTTACGAAAAGTACAATTGCAAATGAGGTATTTGCTAAAAGAATTACTACCTGGGGTATTTTAGGATAAAAATTACAGGAACAATTGTAACATCTTTGTGGCTCTCCTACTTAGTCCTCTTACGTTTTCCTTTAGTATTTAGTCCATTTTGTGAAGTTTAAATACTGAAATTGTTTTAGGCCAATGAAACCAAATTTGTAATTGAATGTTGTAATCTAGGCACACGTGGTGCCGCCACCAAGTAGGTCATTGTTATATGCTTAATAGTTGTCGATAAAGTATTGCTATAAATTGTAAAATATCGGTTCAGTGGCAGACTGATTTTTAACTGTAAAAAGAGTTCGCCGATTACAGAAAATTATAGAAATCTTTGCAATAGGTAGCATTGGGTGAGCAGGGTCCATATTGAAGAAAACCTCAACATTCAAGTTTGGAAACGTGTCCTTATGGCGAAACAGTGTCCTCAGCATCCTGATTTTGTGTTGATGGCTTACTAGGTAACTAGCTAGCTGGCTAAGGCCATGGCTCCCTTATTAATTCTCAAAAGACAACTGTACAGCTCACTAGGGAAAGTTGGCAAATATAAACTATGGCTACACAGGTGAAGAGTCATATAGGGAAGAGCATTTTTCTAAAATGGGGTTGCAGCTAGAGGCACATGGGCTGAGGTGACACGTATGCAAAATAATTGTTGTAACCATTGTTTGTATTGTCATCCAACAGTAGATTATAACACGCTGAAGTGTTATGCCAGGAGCTAATAAATTCATACTCGTTCGGACTTCACGTGGGAGTGTCCATGATGTAACTATTGCTTCATATTCCATCCCTTGTCACAAGGTCTTCTGTGAGAGAAGCTATGTGTTTCGTTTCCCAGATCCAGGCTAGTTGATTCAACTTCGCCAGAATCTAATTTTACCAAACAAACACTGAAAGGAGTTAACTTTGTGGCATGCGCGTGAACTAGCTTTGCGTCAGGATGAGAAACACGCGATATTTACCCCAGTCGGCCTTTACATGCATATTTTACATGCTTTAACGCTTCACCCTAGTGTAACGCTTAGCCAAGCGGAGGTGCCGCACACCTGCATTAATCGTAGCACAAACGGTAATTTTAACGTAGACAGCGCAGAAAATTATAGTTACAAATAGTCATTCCATATTTGGCCGCATGGGGTCGCGACCCTGAAGGAGATATGGAACATGTGGTAACATATCACAGGGTTCCCAACCAACTTCAATGGATAAAAAATAGGAAATATAGGAATTTTTTTAAAAATAGGAGCTTTATAGGAATTATTAGCCGGGAAGCAGTGGGAAAGTGTCTTATTTTGTACTATAGGACAACAACATTTTTGGTTGTCCCACAATGCAATAAGACGGTCGCCATATGCTTTACTTGGCTGTGTTGGCCGCTCGACCAATTCATGTTTCGTTTTCACACCATGTTGCAGTGACACGGAAGGGGTTGAGCGATGTTCTTCTTTTAGGATCTAAATAATTAGTGCAGCAAGGAAACACACAACAAACGGGGCAATATTTCACATGGGAACAGAAAAATGTACGAAATATAGGAGGACTGGGAGCCCTGATATCATTGACACCCCATCGAGCCCTACCGGCTCGCCTTTATGACGCTCCTGGTCATAAGCTCATCGTTTCGGTGTAATTGTTAGAAGTTGTTGCTAAGAGGAGGCTCACTAAGAGACTGGTGTTTTTTATTGCAAGAATAGATGGGAACAAAATTCAGATGGAGAGCACAGGGTTCAATCAAGCAGTAAAAGAAGTAGGCCTTCTTTTAAAAAAAGCATGATGAAAGACTGGAAGGGTAAATGATGTCACGTTGTTTCTCTGTTCTCTGCTACATACTTTGATTGCTACACTAAACTTTATTTTTGAAGCTACAAGAGGGTAAGTCGGTTAGTTGCACTGCTTCCTTCCACCGTACAGGGCATGCTGTTTCACCATGATACAAAACACACTACTGTACATGAAGGTACATACAGAAGATATCCAGGAGGGTAGACAGGACCTGAAAAAGTCTTATGAAAGTTATGATATCCACCCGACCAATAGGATATCACAGGGGTAAAAGTCGGCCTTTACACATAAGCCATCTGCTTCAACGCTTCGCCCTAGAGGTGCCGCACACCTGCACTAATCGTAGCACAAACGGTAATTTTAACGTTAGATATCGCAGAAAATTATATAGTTGCAACTAGTTGTTCCATATTTGGCCGCATGGGGTCGCGACCCTGAAGGAGAGATGAAACATGTGGTAATATATAACAGGGCTCCCAGCCAACTGTAGACCGTTCCAAAAACGGTAAGCTTTAAGCAGTGATGTCTTCAACCAGGGATAGGCCACCAAGGTTAGCCCTATTAACTAGCAAACTTCGTGCATTGCTCTCTTCTTAAATTTCTTTCTGTGGCTGCTTTCTTAGATTGCTGAAACATGTTGGGCTTAAAACTGTACAATGCTATGGTTCCAAAATTGATATTTATGCAATCCGTCATATTTGTAGATAACTATAATCACTCCTGGCTTAAACAAATTAAAGAAGAGGCAGTTTATACTTATTACAATAAAAGGCCTTTTGGAACTCGCTTAGTCCAAAAAGAAGAATTAAAATCCTTTGCAGACAGCATTAAGTGTAATTAAAAGTCACATTCGCAAAATCTGTTGTGTCTCGATAGTCATTTCCAGCAAAACAGTTCATCAAGAGCAATTCTAACTTCGTACTGGTTAAATGAACTTGTTAAAATGAGATTCGGTATGACCTTGAACAATGGAATGGTGAAAACTGTTTCTTTACTCGTTATTTGTTTCAAGTAGCTTTTGTTCTTTTACCAAAGTACCGGTGGTTTACTAAGCAGACAACCACGGTCGTTGGTGTCAAACAGCAACTTAGAAACAATTCAAATCGGTTTTGGAATTCCGCATCCTAGAAATAAAATGTCTTTCCATCGCATCGGACTGCCAATTTAGGGGCCTACTGATTTGAAATTTTTCGTTAGCCTGTATGGTTTAACCCTAAGCTCTTAGCTGAAACAAGGATTCTTTTATGTGGCTCATCAACAAATAAATACAGATGCAAATCTATTTACGTTGCCGTTTGGACTTAAATTTGTCAGACTGCCTGAGCGGGGAATCGAACCCACAACCTTTGAAACCAAATGCCGAGTCATACTGACACGGCTCAGCGGTAGGACTTCTGTATTTGGTTCCAAAGGTCGTGGGTTCGCTCAGGCAGTCTGACATTTAAGTCCAAAAGGCAACGTAAACAGGTTTGCATCTGTATTATCTAACCTCTTTCGAGCACTTTGCCGGGCCTTCCGTCCTGCTCATGAACAAAGCGCCAGTTACGAAACCTTTATGCAGCCCTCCGCACGACCACGCGTGGTTTGCACGGTTGCAGTGATATGAAACGTGCAATGCACCAAAACTGTCGTCAGCTGTGAAGCCTCAGAGCACAGCATCGTCACTTTTAAAGTTTTTGTTTTGTTTTGTTCTTTTGTTTTCCGAAAAATACCATATTACTGGGATATGTAGTTGGGACTATCTATCATCCTAGAAAAAACAAAACGTAAAATGGTCGTCAGGCTCCTATGAGTACAAGTGTCGTTAGGCTTGACAGACATAACATCCTGAAAAGAAGATAATTTATTGTTGCATTTAACACGTAAAAACTGGCATGAAGCCTTACATAGTGCTGCATGATTTTCTGTTATTTCTATTTTTGCAAGAATAAAGGTAGGACAAGAACTGTATATTACTTCCAGATACTTCACTTTATTTATAGTCGTATTCCTAATTTAAGGGGATTTTTCCCAGACTTTTTCCCGATGTATTTATTTTCTGTTGGGGGGCCGCCCCCAGGAATTTTTTTTCACCATGGGACATTTTTACCAGATTCATTTTCCAAGAATTTCTTTTCCGACCCCAAATATTTCACTCATACCACCAGATTCTTTGGTACCACATATGGATAAAAGTTAAAAACAATTTATATACCACTCGACAAACTACAAACAAAACAAGAAATCATGGTCATAATATGCCACCTTTTAAGCGTTTATGGGCGACTTCTAAGCGATACTGGGCGATTGTAAGCGTTTTGTGTGCTAACCTTCAATCATTTTGAAGGCTAACTGATATGAAACATGGTCCCATTCAAGACTTCAACTCAGTGGACTTCTCACCTTCTGGAAATGCTTTGTTATTATAGCTCTTAAACCTTTGACTTGAGAAAATAGAACATACCTCCCAATGGCTGAAGACGAGTTGTGGCATCGCCAGTCCACTCGTCTGTTTTCGCATTTCATTGGTAAAATTGAAGCTTTCGATGACGGGCAGAGTGGCGGTCACGTTGAAGATTTGCGAACCTTCTTGTAGATCACTGGACAAAACTCGACCATGGCGCTTTCCAAGTACAGCGTACATGCGACCTAAGAAAAACAGAAAACCGTAAGTAATTAAAACCCAGCCTTTTATATACGGGGTTTTCGAGTAC
>JAHWFP010266942.1:8659-27036 GCA_023313725.1 Lithobius niger | reverse complement strand
TTTTTTTTTAATAAAGATTGGTTTTCACGACATGATAGCGCAGTCAGAAAAACGGCTGATGTATTGAGCCATAGACACTGAGAAAATGTAGACAAGTACGTATGTCTGTAATTGATCAGAGGGGATTGTGATGATAGTTCGAATCACGGCAACGGTCGTTTTAATACACCGGGGATGCAACCAGGAGCGTTGTTAGTTTATTTATTTATTTATTTTTTTATATTTTTCCTACCCTTTTTCGCACACAAAGTTTAGACACTTTAACATTTTTCACATCTTTTTTTTTTTGCACAAAAAAAACCTATTTCCAAGGCGCGAAAACGTATCCGATGGCGCGACGAATTCGGCAACGTGGACGCGGTGCATTTTGGGTGGCTCCTTGAACAAAAAAAAAAAAAAAACAGCACATTCCCACACTACAAGTCACGTCACCATTCACTATCTACAGCCAAAACAAATAATCTGGCTCACTGCGCAACGAGGTTAAATAAACTCTCCTCAAACATGCTTTCCGTTGTGAGGGTGCGTTTACGCCACGACTCGCTTTTGAATTCTCGCAGCTGAAATTCAATCGCGATGGCAAAGGTGTCGTTGCCATGGTATCAACACTTCCTGGATTAGCTAAATCCGACATCGTTCGAGTAAATGCTTGCAGTTTTAAAATGTGTGACAGTAAGATAGAGAATTTCTCCTGGCGAAATAGTTTTCCCAAGCTTAGCTTACCCTTAGCTTTGCCTCTAATCATCCCCTTGCACTTTTATGCATGAAACTAATTTAAAATGTGCATAAATTCGCGTTAAATAAATACGGATGCAAACCTATTTACGTTGCCTTTTAGATTTAAATCTCAGACCGCCTTGGTTTTAAAGGTCGTGGGTTCGATTCCCTGCTCAGGCAGTTCTGAGATTTAAGTCCAAAAGGCAACGTTAATAGATTTGCAATCCGTATTTATTTAACCCCTATCAAGCCCACTTGGCTTTCCGCCCTGTTTAATCCATAAATTCGCGTGACCTTAATTTGAAAGCAACTGAACATTTTGTTGGGATAAGAGTGAATACACAAAAGTTTATTTGGAACTTGTTATATGTGCATGTTTTTATGCCGCCGAAACTGCAATTTGATGTCCAGATCCGTCTTAACCTTAGCGTACGAAGGCGCAATTCCGTGTACTTGAGATGAGAAAACCATAATAATGCAACTCGTTCAGGAATAGCATACGAAGTCAATTCAAAAAGGAAAGGTGGAGGGTGTGACAGGGTCAAGGAACTCACAATGACTGTTTGGTTGCACACAAAAATAACAACGAAAAATAAGCTTTTCCCTCCCACCCCCCTACTTCTCAATAATGAAATTAATTTAAAAATCAAGGACCACGCTAGTAGTCCGCCCGGCAAGTTCCATTGTCACACTTCATTGCTGTTGCAGACATAGGGCCTTAGGGCTTCGGGAAGATAACCACGAGTGGTTAACGCTCGTTAAACCCTTTGAAACCCTTTTAACTAGCTTTTGGGACTTGAAGAGAAACCATGAGCTGAGCGTATTTCACGATGGTGAAGATAAATACCTATGCGGCGAAACGGCATGAAGATGATTGAAAATGGGCAGTCTTTGTGCTCTGACAAGCAATAGTTGTATTTTAATCAATAGCATTAAACTATTTCAATGTGATAAAAGTGCGTGAAGATCGTTGATTTCTGCTAACTACTGTATACTGGCGACTGACTAATTCCGTTCATGTAAAATAATTTATGCGACAATTACGAATCAAATTTGGGATTCAAGACACTTTTAACTCCAATATGTACCTTTTATGGTTTGACGTTTAGGGAGGCATTAGCTAAAAAGGTTGAACTTCAAATGATATTTTCATGCATGTTAGAAAAACGCCACCTGTGATCAAAACAATTTTCACTCATTATTTAGAACTTAACAAGCTCTGAAGCCGTCATACTATGCGCCCTTTATTAGTTAACGAGTAACAATGCAAACTGACTACAACAAATAATCGATACAATGGAGGCGCTACTTATTGTTGAAGGATTGCCCGGTTTATACGAACCAGTCCGACCATTGGCAACCTTCTCTCTTGTGCAGGAAGTAAGAGCGACGTGAATAGGTTACGAGCTGTAGCTAAGTTTGTAGAAGCTTCTGGGATTAGAGTGTCGATGTTTTTTTCCGAACTCTGCCCCCCCGCTCCGTCCTTCACTTTGTCCCCTTTTGTAGTGTAGTCGATGTTGGGCTGCCGCCCTCAGCTCA
Organism: Lithobius niger; assembly: GCA_023313725.1. Taxonomy (NCBI): domain Eukaryota; kingdom Metazoa; phylum Arthropoda; class Chilopoda; order Lithobiomorpha; family Lithobiidae; genus Lithobius; species Lithobius niger. The sequence goes on along the minus strand of JAHWFP010266942.1, from coordinate 24,780 downwards.
GTTTTTCTGGTCTACTTTGTGTGATACAGTGTTTTTTTTTTTTGGTTATGCTGTCTGTAATTTTCGGTAATTATCTAGATTAGGGGCACTACGCCAAATCACTTAATTTTTGTACTGACCGTCGCTACTCTTCATCCTAACACCATTTCGCATCACAAAATCCGTGGGAAACGTGTATAAACTTCTCAAAAAATTATTCAAAAGACATAACATGCTAGTCACATACATGTTAAAGCAGCGGCGGCGACAGCCATATTGTGAAGGAAGAAGGGTAGCCAGAAAACCTGATTTGTACCTCACTAAAATTTTGGGGAAATCTAACCTAACCAAACCTAACCTACCTAACATAACCTACCTAACCTAACCTACCTTAGCTAACCTAACTGACAATAACAACAAAACCACACGGAAACTGGCAATAACAAAACAACGAAAGAAAAATTTCCGCAAATGTTTGTTGTTGTGCAAATCGGGTTTTCCGGCTACCCTGCTTCCCGAATCAAACACCTCACAGTATGGCTGCCACCGTCGTAGCTTTAGCGTGTCTGTTACTAGCATTTTACGTCTTTTGAATAATTTTTTGAGAAGTTTATACACGTTTCCCCAAGATTTTGTGATGCGAAATAGTGTTAGGATGAAGAGCAGTATGGGTTAGTACAAAAATTAAGTGATTTGGCGTGGTGCCCCTAATTTAGATAATTACCTAATTTTCTGTATGTGTAAAGGGAACGCATGGCTACGGGTCCAGTCTCTCTGGAATAAAATTCAAATTCAAATTTAAATCTGAGTCCCCAATAAACGCATTCGTTATCGTTTGAGCTGTACAGGTAAAAATCCGTCAAGAGTGGCCGCTCCTTAATATAAAATCCAAAATCGGATGCATTAAAATGCGTAGCGAACTTTTTAACTTTTCGTGAAACCGGTGGGGGATGTACACATTTTGAAAAGCACCTTTATTTATTTAAAAAAAAAAGGGAAACAACAGGCAACTAAGCACAAGGACATTATAAAAAAATCGAACCAAAAAAAAAAAAACCGCAAGCTCAATTAAAAAAAAATAACAATAAACCGCTAACTATAGGCATTGACAAAAATAAATTGCAACCAAAATAAGTGAGCACGGAAAACCAACCACAATGGGGCCTTAGGAACCCCCCCCCCCCCCTTTCCCCACCTACAAAGAAATCCATTGAACTGCTAACTGCTAAACTGGCAAACATAAGATGTCAAACAGAAAGAGCACAATAAGTGATAACTTATTTACCATAAGAAATAGCAGAGATTGGTCATGTGGTTGACGAATATTACCAAAAAAAACCGTGCCATGTTACGCCAATGAGAATCACGTTGTTCCAGATTCAAGCTAACCCTAGAAGTTTGCTGCTCCATTTTTTTTTCTTTAACAAAACCCATACGGGTGAAAGAACCCGCAAAGTTTCAGCCAATCAACGTAATGATATCCAAAAAAAAATGGCTGCCACCAAGTTGATACTTGGTGTACCAACCCTAACCGTAGAGTGTTCCCCTTAGAAAGTAGTGATATCACCCCCGCCAACGAACAACCACCTATACCTAATCCCAATGACTATAACTTCAGACGTTAAATGAAAAACTTGACCATTGCTTCGGATTGGTCAGGTTTTATCATTTAACGTCTGAAATAACAGTCGGTGGGATTAGCTTGGCGGTTGTACGTTGGTGGGAGTGATATCACTACTTTTTAAGGGGAACACTTTTAGGCTAGGGTTGGTGCACCATGCAACAACTTGGCGGCAGCCATTTTTTGTTCTGATATCACTACTCTGATTGGCTGACACATGGCGGGTTCTTTCACCCTTATGGGTTTTGTTTCAGATTTTCAAAACTCAGAAGTGGGCGGAGCAGGTACAGTTGCTTGAACTTGGAACGCGGCGATTCCCATTGGGTTAGCAGTTTTTTGGAAATTATTCGTCAACCACATGACCGATCTCGGCTTTTTATTTTGGTTATCCTAGTCTGTGCATGGCCGTAACTATGTCCAAAATTTAAGTTATCCGGACCAACCATTTTACATGATGCTATCACAAAGTTTGCATGGGAGTCCTTTTAACACCAAAGCTCCATTCTCCTCGCTCGCTTCGCTCTAAAAAAGTAAATAAGGGTAAAGAAAGATACGGTAAAAAAAAGGGTAAATAATGGTTATTTATGGTAAAAAAAAGGGTAAACACGGGTAAAAAAGTCCATAGGGTGAGTAAGAAAATAAGGGTAAATAAAGGTCAAAGGGTAAATAATGGTGAACAACGGTAATAAGTATAATTTATACGGATAAAACAGATAAATACGGGTAAATACGGGTAAAATGGGGTAAAAACTGCGCATAAAGTTAAATAAGGGCCAATAAATACATAAAAAGTACATAGGATAAAACGTAAATAATGGATGAAAGACAAAATACGGGTAAAAAAGGTACATCGGTAAAAAAAATAAATGAGGGAATAAGGTTCAAAAGAAAAATAGGGTGAAAATGGTAAATAAAGGTATATAAGGGTCAATAAGGACCAATAAGGGAAATAAGGGCAAATAAGGGTAATATAGGGTAAATAAGGGATATTGAGGGTAAAAAAAGAGTAAATAAGGGTAAATTAGAATAAATAAGGGTCAGAGAGCAAAAAAGGGAAAATAAAGGTACATAAGAGTAAATAAGGGTCAATAAAGGTAAATAAGGGCAAATAATGTTAAATAAAGAGTAAAACAAACGTTATTCAAAGGCAGATTGAGAACCAAAGTTCCACAGTCAACTGTTTTAATTGTCTCTGCCATTCGACCTTGGACCCTTTTAGCTTGGAGACCAAGATGTTAACAGAAACTCGCTGTGCTGTGCTCCCTTGAGGCATCAATGGTCGCGAAAGGATTGAGTGCTAGCTCGCTTAACTCATCAATAATGACGTCACTACATAAGCAATATATTTCTTAATACTGGTTAGGTTAGGTTATTCCAGAATAGTTACGAGCAGTCATTCAACATTTGGCCGTTTGGAGTCGCGACCACGAACGAGGATAGAACATGCGGTAATATTATCATGGATACTCCGGCGAGCTCTACATGTTCGCTTTTATGTCACTCCTGTTAATTCAAGCACTAATCGGAGTGGCTATACCGATGCTTACATAATCTGCATGGCGTTGATACAAGTTATCAAAGCGTGTCAATCAACCTCTTATCACACAAATGATGTCAAGCCAACACAATAACGCAGAAAACCGCTGACACCAAAACGACGCTTACCATATCTGTATGAAAAGTCGTAGCACAGATTCCTACCTGCAATTCAACAACCGGCTCTGGAATGGGATCCGTGTTTTGCTGTTGTCAAGGTGAGAAGCCTAAAGATCCCAAAGGACGACCAAATCAACCGGGACCCGGCAAACCACCAGCACCACGTGTGAAAAAAGGGCGGCCGGCCATCGACCGTTCTGCGACAGAGTGGGACGACGGAGAAGACGAGACAGCGATGAACGACGGGCGAAATGAGACAAAGTTGGACGGCGTACACGTAAATCAGATCCTTCCTCACACCAGTACTCAATATCATCATCACAATGTACATCACGATGACAACGGAGGACAGCACCATCACAGTAGTGGACACCATGACTCCAGTGGGCACCACACTCACCACGGAGGAAGCCACAGTCATGACGGAGGACATTACTCGGGGCATCACGACAGTGGAGGACACCATGATTACGGTGGAGGGCACCATGATTACGGGGGCGGCAATGATGATTATGGAGGAGGCTATGACGACTGACGATGGGTAAGAATTTACACCTTTGGCACCAGTACTAACACTGTGCGAGTCGTTGTTGACAGTCCAATATTTACGTAAGCCAAGAGATTTGATCCGGTCTTACATGCTCTTGCTTGGAGGCCAGGGCACTGTTCACTCACTGTAAGCAAAACGCGTAAATCTGTATTTTTCAGTGTGGTCAGGTTTCCAGATATATCTCTCTGCGGCCCTGTAATAATTTCTTTTTTCAAGGTAGCAGTGAATAAGGCCGAAAATATTGATTCTTTGCACGGTAGCAAAGAAAAAGAACGAGCGTTTGGCAAGATGAATGGTATTGTTGATGCTCTGTAACAATCAGTAACAAGCGAAATATTATGTCACATAATTTTATTGTACGTTTTAAAGTTGTGTTTAATTCAGTCGATACGTACACACGTTAGGGCAGCGGCCTATTAACCTGAAGGCTGCGAGTTCGAATCCCGTCCAAGCAGCGAAATTGGTTATTAGTTAAGACAGGTAGAAGGTATAGCTAGCACTAGGCAGGTATCTATATAAGAGTGAATGATGTACACCACCTTCGTATGTCGTCTAAGGTTTTAGAAATATCGAACTTACAGTTTTCAAATAAGTAATTCATATTTTGCTCAAAGAAGAAGAAAAGAGAAAACCTTCTTTGCAAACACTGGAGGCGGCCACGCTGAGAGAAGTGACGTCACCGACCACCGCTCGCGTCCTGGATGCATAACCCCTGGGATACCCTGGACTACACAACGTCCTGGATACGTTATGCCCCGGGATTTCGTGCAAGCTTTCCGAGTTCACAAATTATATTGTATGAATTAAGAGAAGTCGTTTTCACTGTCAAAGTAATATCCGTAAATAGAAGGACTGAGTAAAAGTGGCTGCTCAAAGAAGAAGAAAAGAGAAAACCTTCCTTGCAAACACTGGAGGCGGCCACGCTGAGGGAAGTGACGTCACAGACCACCTCCCGCGTCCTGGATGCATAACGCCTGGGATGCCCTGGACTACACAACGTCCTGGATACGTTATGCCCCGGGATTTCGTGCAAGCTCTCCGAGTTCACAAATTATATTGTATGAATTAAGAGAAGTCGTTTTCACTGTCAAAGTAATATCCGTAAATAGAAGGACTGGGTAAAAGTGGCTGCTCTCTAACATCCTATTGCGTTACAGATTGTTCGACAATGAAACTAGCCACCCTGCCTGGCGAAATTCGAGCATCCTCCTTGGAATTCTCCTGCTAAATTATCCCTCTCATCGTCTATGGTGGAACGGATAACCCAGTTTGGGTTCTGGTCCCTTAAATAACTACACAAACAACCAACAAAATCCTGTAACTCTGCCTTTAAAATAATGTTGAGATTAATGGGTAAGTTGAATCTACGCTATCCCTAACCTCCAAACCAGCAAAAGGAACGTCCCACGGTTAAACTATACCTATTGGCAAAATTTCAGCTTTATGCACTACATGAATGAATTTATTGTCGTAAAATTAGCTAGCTTGCTAATAGTAGTTGCTAATAATTGGGCAAATGACGTTACTCACACTTTTTTTCATACGAACAAAAAAACGTTGAACTGTGTAACTGTTCGTGACTTTTTCGTTGCCGCAGGTGACCAAAGTCTCAAGATCAAATGACGTTTCAGCCTCTTCTGTCGAATTGTCATTTTTCCCCGTATGCCTCAAAACATCCAAACTACAGTGGCTGTAAAAAACACAAGTGGTCGCCATGCTAATATATATATATTTTATCTGGATTGGAGAGGATCCGCATAGGATCAACTTCTTTAGGCCACTAAAGTGGAGCTCTGTCACCACTCAGCCACCAAGATCTCCCAACACCAGACGAAGCGTTGTTGCATATCCCTGACAGCTCTTTCAGCGTTATTTTATCAGCGGGTAATGTAACTTCTGGCCTTTCTTTTTTTTTTATCACTTATCTAATTATCTTTTGCAAGATAATTGTTATCATTGACTTTATCACTTGTTGAATTGTTTTGCGCATTAAAGAGATTGCTCTACACCAGACTAGAGGTATGTGCAATAATTTGGGCGTTGCCTGACCTTGGACTAATTCTAACGGACATACCTTTCTGCTGGGAGTGAATCACAGCTGTGTTTCCGGGGAAAGTTGCGAAAAACTTGTCAACCGAACATGATGATAACGATGGTGCCGGTGATTTTTTTTTTATTTGGGTGCAGCCACAAGTCGCTTATGCAGAAAGAACACCACTCCTTCAAACATTCGCACCCAGCTGACGTCAATCCACTCCTCTCCCACTGCAACACCCAGGATAATTCTCCCCCCCCCCCCCGCCCCACCCAAAATCGCTTCACCCCTCTATCCTCCTCCCTCTACCCATTTTACGAATGGGTGCTTCTACCCCTCGTTCCCCAGTTTTCCCTCCTGTCTGTCACTTTATTCCTCAACATACATTACCGCTAGATGGCGTTACACAATACAGTCATGTGTAGAGGTCACTTTTTCGAAGCCAATCCTCTAGAGGAAAATATGGATACAAACAAACGGTTGCAGTGACTACCGTGTTGCAACTCTTTTGTACACTTCCACCACTTTGGAAAATGTTGAGGCGCACACCTCTCTATGATATAATCTAAAAGTAGTAACCACCACAACTGCCGTTTTAAAACTCCTAGCATTTGGGCCCAGTTTAGATTTTAGGTGTAATGGTCAGTTTTTAGGTGTATTTTTTACCTGCCGGTTTTTAATTGCGTAAGTAGAAGCTAACGGTGAATTTGGGGGCGAGAGTAGATCTTTTCATCCATGCAACATGGCGTAGTGGCTATTTTAAATGAAGCCAATACGTATCGTTAACGAAATCCTTTTGTTTTTACGGTTGCGTGTCTTCCTGTAGTGTTTAAATGCGACGACCAAATGTTATTTCGTTGAATTGCGTTGTGAAAGCTTACTAGCTATAAGGCAGCAACGGTGTTTTAATTTGCCTCGGCTTTTTTTTAAGTAGTTGGCCGCTGAATCTAAAAGTTAAAACCGTTTGCCTCTATTCGAACCGCTCTGAATCTGAAAAAAAGTAGTTGTAATAGTCCTCCCACCCGTTTTGGCTGTACAGAAGAACAGAACGTGAAATGAACTGCGTTTCTTAACTTATTCTAAGTTCACTTTCGAGCACCTGAAAAGTTATTTATTTTTTAACTTCTTTATAACCTGTTAATATTGTATACTAGTTAAAAGAGAGCTCGGCCTGGTTGTTGGAGGTTTGCGTATCTGGACGTCGAACCCCCGGAAAGGAACCTTGGCAAAGTCCCCGCCAGGACTGCCGGCCAGGGCTACCATGCATGCTCCTTCAGCGGCTATGGGAACTATTCTCGCCAATTATGGACCATCTTCCGGCCCCCCTACGATGATCGGAGGTTTCCCGGATCGAATCCCTGGGTTGGTGCCTCCCTTTACCAGATATTTCTTCCTCTCTAAAAAGCCTAGTAATGTTCAAAATTGAGCCGGTGCTACCACACGAGCATTAAATCGCGTCGGCTGACTTAAGGCAGAATGAAATTAATTTTTTTAAGTAATAATTTCGGAATACGTTCGAAAAATACATGGTGCCATCTGTTGTTGAACTGGTGAACAACTTAAAATTAGTTCGTTTTCATGCCGTTTATGCAGCAAGAGATGGCGCCACTCACTTTTTCGAATATTTTGTTAATTATCTCGCCATACATGAAATGAACAGATTTCACATTTTTTAAGAACCCTTTTGCTCCGGTCATCCAATCCTGGGAAGTAATTGTAAACCCGGGATTTCGGGATTCTTTTGTCTCATTTCCCGGGATTTTGTGAATAATCCGGAAAATTCATCGTGCGTTTAACCGTTTGACTGGTTAAACGTGCGATGAATCCGGATTATCCCCCCCCCCCCCATTTTACTTGGACGTGCGCTTTAAAGCACGCTTATTTTTATCTTATATTCGTCTTATTTTTGCCTTATATTCGCGTCCAAATCCATAATTTGTCCAAATTTCGACCGATTTTGAAGTTTGAGTCACCATTCGAACCGTTTTTTTTTTCGAGAGCTATCCATTGGTGTCAATGAAAAGTGAGCAGCTTAAATAGTTTTTGAATTATTTAGCAAAAATTAAAATATAACCAAAAATAATCCATAAAAATTACGGATTCCACAGTTGGAAAAAAAAAACCTATATCAAGAAAAATCTGATTCTGAATCAGCCTTGGTTGTACTATGGTACCAACTATATTGGTAACACTGTCAGAATCTTGGGTGAAATTCATCCGCCTTATAATCGTGTCCGTTTATTTTATTTGAATTTGTAAGCCCATAACCACAATTTCACCATTATATTAGAGCCGCCTTAACATCCGATATCCGTGCCCCAACTCTAGCAGCTATCTATAGGCATCAAGTACCAACCTTACTCAAGCATTCCAACTGATTTCAAGTTTAGATTCTGTTGTTGTACTATGTCTGTTGCTGTACAGTTTGAATTCTGGTGCTGTAAAATAATGCTGCAAGTCAAAGGGTTAAGAATAACTTCGATGAGTTGTGGAGAGAGCACTGCAGCAGGAAATCGCTGAATGATTCATTTTTAGAAGGCTGTTACAATGACGATTTTGTCTCTACGTTGTCTCTCTTGTCTCCATTTCCCGAATACAAACACAGTGACGCGCATTTAAAAAAAAAAGTTTTGAATTGTTATAGTTCAGTGTTAGAAAGGGGTGTTGTTTTATGCAGAGTCAGTAATGGTGACCCAGCTACTTCTTTGTAAATTGAATCGTGTTCTAATAATTTTATATTTTTACATTTATTTCTAGTGCCTCTTGACCAGACCATTGTGCCATCAATTTTCAACGACAGTTTCCTCAAGTTACAGCCACACTGATTGGGTAATTGGTTCAGTGACGTCAAAGGTGGCCCAATCACAGCAATAGTAACAAGTTACTGCCGTGCGGAGACTCGTTCATCGCATGAAAGACATTTTCACGTGAACAGAGTATCACAAGAATGTTCCATGGAATGTTTGAAAATAAACAGCCATTAATGTATATGTTGTTTGTTTCTTTAAAACAAAGCTACTATTAAGTCGTTTGAGCGTATGTTATAGTGTTGAATCTAGGCGGGGGGGGGGGGCGCAAACCGCAGGAAAAGCCATGGAAAAATTCGAAAGGAAAAAAGCCATGGAAAAAGCAGAAGGGAAAAAAAAGCTAGGTGAAAATAAACTTATGGGGAAAAAAGCACCGAAATAAGTCTTTTCTGGTGAAACTCGTAGTTTGCCCTGTGAAATTCGTTCCAAGGCTCCTGACCTAACGTAAACTAAAGTAATGAAATTTTTTTTTCCTTTGACCTTCTTTTCTTTTAACATTTTGTAAGTAGCTTTTTTTCCACGGCTTGTTCGTTTCCATCAGCAATTTTTCCCTAGCGTTTATTTCTTCGGCTGACTTTTTTTTTTGCACATTTTTTTTCGCACACTGTTAGTTGGTAAGGTAACTGTGTTATTCCTCTATACTTGACACATTGGTTTAATTGGAGCGTAGCTCCGCTATGAAGACACTCCAATGTAATCTTAAACCGCGCATCACACGCGAAAACCACAAGGACTATCCAAACCAAACTTTGCATACAGTTACACGGGAGTCTGGGCAAGGCTTATCAAAAAAAAAGAAGAAAAAATCCGGAATCGTACATGGGGTTGAGGAACCATCAGGGTAACAAAATGGACCAATAGCAAGAGCCAAAATCCAAACATCAACGAGACGGCGAAGTCGTTTCTAATTGTTAAAGGCATTCGATTGTTAAAAGATTGACTGTTGAAAATCGATGGTTGTTTTTGATTGTTGAATTCTCTTCTGGCCTCACTAGCAGACATGTGTATGTTGACTGTATGCAACTAAAAGCATATTTTGTAAGGCTGGACCGTTCCCGATTACCGAACAGAATGCCTCACATAATTCCTTCCGATATTTGCAATATAGGTAGAAATCGGGATCGGCATATAAAATCCAGAGAGATCGGTAATAAACCAAATTGAAGATACTTTCACATTTCGTTGACCGATTCCAATGGTCCAAACCTCAAGCAGCTGTCTCTTATTGTTTAGAAATTACAAAGCAAATTTTTAAATGTTATTGGGGGGATTTGGTATCGGTAATTGGGCCGGGATATGGTATCGGCGAATTTCGTTTAATGATCGGCTCGGATAGAAAAAAGGTGATCGGCCCAGCCTTAATATTTTTGTCATGTTGAGGTTAAATCCCAACGCGTCGGAAATTCAAATTGTGGAAAATGTAAGGGAAAGGTGCAGGGATAAAAAAAAAAACTAAAAGTTAAAGGATGTGTCCACCACTCATAAAGAGAAGGATGCATCAATAACATTTTCATGATACTCTCCAGCTAAGTAGCTAGCTACCTTGGCTGCCTTTGCCTGGTGAAATTATCTCACTAGTTTCAAAGGCCGACACTTTTAGCCAAACATCCAAACAGCAAAGAAAGTGGAGCCCACTCCATTATGTCGACAACGAAAATGACGACGGCCCTAGTTTTACGGTAACTTGGTACACCTCAAATTTATAAAGTAGATACTTCGAACTTATATTTTTAATTTTAAAAAATTGATTTATTTTTTTTGGCCCTTTCCCCCACCCCCACTACCAAGTTACCTTAATTCACCCATTAATGATCTTTTACTATTAATTAGAAGACGTGATGGGGTTGACTTTTAGGTGTAGTATCATACATTAGAAAGTTAACTAGATATCGCATATCTTACCTCTTCCAAATTTACGCGGAGCCCTGGCGATAGCTGCGGCTACTACTACTTGTAGTAATGCTTTGCCTCCCTACTGCTTCGCACGCAAAGCATTAGGAAAGGTGTTAGTAGTCGCAGGGCCAACGTAGGCTTGGAGGAGGTAAAATGTGACATCTATAGTTAACTTTCTAATCTGTGGTCTTGTTATTATGTCAAGCTTTTTAGTATTAATTTCTGATTTAAGGGCAAATAAGCTGAATGCTACATTGGTTATTACAATAATAGGTTGGTTTTTTTAACTCTCTCAAGGCCACTAAACCATGCGCAACGGCTGTTAGCCATGACGTCACCACGTGTTAACCAATGACGAACGAGAACAACGGCTGTTTCGCCGTCTGATTGGACTAGCCCAGTCACGTGATATGCACGTCACAGCAAACATGGCGCGTGGTATAAAAATTAATTAAGTGGTTGGTTCTTGGGAGTGAAACTAAAAAATTGATGCGAGCGGACGGTGTTTTTTTTTTTACGTTTTATTCGTGATTTTTCAGATGCGGGCGACGGCTTTTTTTTTTTTTTGCCAAACAATAAAAAAATTTTGTTGTAGAGTACAAAATCTACGTTTTAATGCTACGATCAGCGTGCAAAAGTTGCATTTTTTATGAAAGTCCTTCTTCAGATCCAAGTTTTCAGTTGTGACATGTCTCTGAACGACCCTTAGATTTGTTTCGAGGCTAATATGGTCATCGGCTCCAGGTAATGTTTCGTTGAAGGTGCTGATGCGTGATCGGTAATTTATTTTTATTTTTAGACAATGTCATCAAAAACGCTTCATGCGCTAAGAAAATACCCATGCGTGCGGCCCAGAGAACCACTCAATTAACTTTTAGTGGCCTAATACAAAAAGCACAATTAAAATCTGTTGCCTATACAGCATTTTACACAATCAAAAGAAGGAATTTGAGATTGGTTAATTCAATACCATTTCTTGCCACTAAGATGGCGCTGTTATCAAAGTCTGATAACCTAACGCCAGTTTAGAAACCTCGTGCATTTTTCAGATGTACTATGTTTGCCTTTTTTGTTCAAATATTTGTTCTTTTTCAAGGAAAAAAAATTTAAAACGTACGCGTATGCCACACGCTTTTGCTATCAGTGGCATCTGGTGGCAAGAATGGCAATGAAATTAGAAGTCTTAAATTCTTTATTTTTTGTTGTTTTGTAAAATGCAGCATGTAACACATTTTAATTGTTTTTTTTTTATAAGATGGTTAAAAAATTGTATATAGTAACAATAACAACGTAATGGTGATTGGTGGCGAAACTAAATGCAAGTTAAATACAAGGGGCACAGGATAGACAAGCCGATGCTGTGACAGATTGCATGGCCCTAAAAAACTATTTTTGTCCAATCCTTTATGCCACGAAACATGTACTAAGGTTACAAATCGGAAAAGGAAAAATTCCACTTGTTGAAAAATGTTGCTGCTGCCAGAAAATCCTAAAAATTGCAAAAAAGCTTCTCTCACAGCATTGGCTTGGTAAACTGCGCTAATGTGTATGGCCAGTGTATGGCCAGTGACCTCCGTGTATGGCCAGTGCACCTTTCAACTATCTCAACTACCGGCTCCAGAACTAGCCTCCTAGCGAATAAGGCAATTTTGTTGCTGCTCTGTTATTGTACTACAAATGAGTGTTATTTGCCATGTAAATTGCCATGTAATTTCCCGGAATAATTTAACGATGTCCAGGATGTCCAGGACGTATTGTTCGCGGATGTCCAGGATGTGTTTACTTTCTCCATGCAGGGTTGTTCCTGACGTTTTGTTTGCTGATGGCCTTCACCGCTGGTGACACAGGCTAGTGGGCTACCACCTTCGGTTGGGGATGCTCGTGGCTCTCAGCGCGACTGGGAGAAGCCTTTCAGCGAGAAGACGGTTCAGTCCCTCCTTGTCTGGGCAGCTACCTTTTCGGATGAGGCACGGCTCTCCAGCGTGGCTTCCAAGGAAGCAGGTGACTGGGTCAACGCTCTTCCTTCATCGCAGCTCGGCACCAACCTTGACGACGGGTCTTTCCGCATTGCCATTGCCATCCACCTCGGCTGTTGTATCTGTGTACCACACGTGTGTCCTTCTGAAGCCCTGGATGACTCGTCGGGCGTCCACGGTCTGAGCTGCAAGAAGAGTGCTGATCGGTGGTCACATCACTCTGCCGTCAACGAGCTTCTGAAGAGATCCCTCCTGTCTGCCGGTACCCCTGCCCAACTCGAGCCAGTCGGCCTGGACCGTGACAACGGCAAGCACCCCGACGCGATCACCCTCATCCCCTGCTCCGGTGGCCGGCAATAAGTTCGGGACTTCACTTGCACTGACAGCCTTGCCCCGTCCTACCTGAACTCCATTTCCACAGGGTCTCTGAAGGCAGCCCAAGCCGCCAAAGCTCGCAAAAGGGCCAAATATGCATTCCTGGACAACAGGTATACGTTCTGTCCGGTCGCGACGGAGACCCTGGGCTCCATCAGTGGAGAGGGCCTCTCCCTGCTGCACGCCATCGGCCGGACGATTACTCTTATCTCTGGGGAGAAATGGGCAACCTCCTTCCTCTCCAGCGGATTGGTGTTGCCATTCAACGGGCAATGCGCCTCCATTTTGAGCAACATCCCTGCTGGATCCAATAAAATTATTAGAGATTTAACGACACGTGGTGGGAAACAGGAGTTTCTCATCCGGTGCTGGTGTGTTAAGTCTTTCTGTATTCACGATAATTTTTGAACACTGAGTTTCCCTGATTATTTTGGGTAAAAAAAAAACTCCGGAAACTTTACCAATTTTATTGATTTACGAACTGAAATCCACAAATAGGGTTTAGAATGCATGTGGAAAATTTATTTAACATTTATTTCAAATTTATTTCTAATTTTCCTCACGCATTCTATGTCGTGTTTGTGGATTTCAGTTCGTAAATCAATAAAATTGGATAGGGTTCCGGATTTTTTGACACAAAATAATCAGGAAAATGCAATTAGAAATTATTCGGCAAAAGCCTAAAGACGTGACGCATCTAAGCCAAAAAGCACTGTCGTCAGGTCTTTTAATTAGACCAATGATAAACAAATTCAACCAACGTGGAAACCTTATGTGATTCTTCACGACTTTTAAGTCTGATAAATTTCAGGAGCTTAAGAAAAAAAGATACGAAAATGTTTATTTGCCTTAGCAAAAAGGATGAACATTGGTCCTGTCTAAAAAACAAGTACATCGAATATCGAATGAACTAAGTAACAATAGACAATACACAACTAAAATTATAAACTAAAAGCATAATACAAGTAGTGTAAAATGCGATATTAAGTTAGCTACATGCATACTTTTGCTACCTTTTTTATGTGTTTCGCGTTTTTTTCACGGTTTTTCGCGTTTTTTCACGTGAAAAAGGTAGCAAAAGTACGTATGTAGCTAACTTAATATCGCATTTTACCCTACTAATACAATACTAAAAAACAATTAAAAAATACAATAAATGCATTAGTCCGGCAGTCGACACGAAAACCCAAAAGAATAGTCTCCACAATTTCTCATTGCTGATTGTGTACATGTATGGTGTGTGTAACCCAATTCTGAATGATGCCACCTTGGCACCCTTGGGGAATTCAAGATGGCGTCCAAAAATGGAGACAAAAAAACTTTTTTTTTTTTTGCTTCTAACGTCAAAACCGTTTATCCGATTGAAAATTAACCGGCTACCAATTATGTTTAGAATAACATTTCCTTAAAAAAAATGTTCTATTCACATTTTTGGTAAAATTAATCCTTCTTGCCGACATTCGTTATTTAAGTTGTTTTAGGCGGTTTACGCATGCTTAGAACAATGCTTAATGTGTTACACTTCTTGACTTTAAACAGCTGCTGTACCCGTTCTTATTCGGATAAATAGACGTGATTATGCTTAATGAAAGATGAAGATGTATATTTTGCAACAAGGGTAATTAAAACGATTTATATAAATTAGGAGCTAAGCTACGACAGTTTACGTATGTTGTAGCAGTCTGTTTTTCGCTCTATTTTACCACAAGTTCCATCTTTAAATTGCTGCACTACCCGTTCTAATGCGGATAAATGGACGTGATTAAGCTTAGCCGAAAGATGAAGATCTATATTTTCAAGTTACAGCAGTTTAAATATGGAACTTGTGGTAAAATATCACAAAATGCACAGCGCTACACTGTAGAAAATCTATCGTAGCTTAGCTCCTAATTAATATTAATCGTATTAATTACCATTGTTGGAAAATATACATCTTCATCTTTCATCTAAGCCTAATCACGTCCATTTATCCGAATTAGAATGGGTGGTACAGCAGTCTAAATGTGGAACTTGTGGTAAAATAGAGCAAAAAGCACAGCCCTACAACGTAGGTAAACTGTCATAGCTTAGCTCCTAATTAATATAAATCGTTTTAATTACCCTTGTTGGAAAATATACATCTTCATCTTTCATCTAAGCCTAATCACGTTTATTTTTCCGAATTAGAACGGGTACTGCAGCTGTTTAAAGTCAGGAATTATAACATGCGTAAACTGCCTAAACTAACTTAAATAACGAATTTCGGCAAGAAGGATTAATTTTACCAAAAATATGAATAGAACCTTTTTTGAAGGAAATCTTATTCCAAACATAATTGGTACCAGAAAAAGTTTCAATCGGATGAACGGTTTAGACGCTAAAAGCAAAAAACCGGTTATGTCGCCATTTTTGGACTCCATCTTGAATTCCCCAAGGGTGCTAAGGTGGCATCATTATGTTTTGGAATAGGGACATATTGTAGAACATCTCTGAGCAAAAACATTTTGTGCAGACAGTTTTTTTTAGGTCTGGCCAAATATCAGCATTTGACAACTAGGCTACATGGAGTGTTCGTGTTGTATTCGTGGAATGGGAGAGAAGCGGCGGATTTCGGGTCCTGGCCGACGGCCAGTTGATTTAACATTCGTCACGATCGTATTTTACGAAAGCAATGCTAAAGGCTTTAACCGCTCGGCGCGCTCGAGAACCAGCTTGGAGCCTTGAGGCAAGACAAGAAATTTCTATACCAGTTGGCCTTTGCTTGAGAAACAAAACGTCTTCCTCGCTTCAGATTTGCTTCAAAGCTAGTGCTTGCGAATTAATACGTGCTTAAACTACAGCAGCACAGGGGATATTTTTCACACATATTTTTATTAGGTTAAATGTTGCACAGCGTAATTTTTGACACAATTTTACGCAAAAGTAAAAACTGGTCACTCGTTCCACAACTGGCCGCTTGGGGTCACGACTCACAGTGGAGCGGTGGATCACGGGGTAGAATCATCTTGAAGAATTTCTTCTTTATTATACTCTTGTTAATATCAAATTACTGTATATCAAAGAACACTTCCCCAGTCTTAAATGGTTTATGAACTTACATCCATACACAGTGCTCAGACTGTATGGGGAATTTTTTTACAAGACTAAGACAAGTGTTCAAAAGAGATCGTAAATGTTAAAAAGAAGAGTCTTCTTCAGGCTGCTTCACATTAAAATGAAACGTTTTCGAAGGTTTTAAGAAGAGTCCTCT
>JAHWFP010266941.1:1084-18484 GCA_023313725.1 Lithobius niger | reverse complement strand
CCCCCCGCAAAAGGAAACAGTGAGTAAGTCGAGTGTGACCAATGCGCAAACGCGCCAACACCACCTCCTCATGGCGACTGCGGCGACACGCCGAGTGCCATTCCTTAACAGTGCCTTTAATAGCTCGTAATTTATTGCCGTCCTGTCCATCCCACGAGGCTTGCCAAAAAGCGTGTAACCTCAGACGCAGAGTCAGTAGGCCCGACGTTGACATTACCGTTGATTCCCAGCACCGGAAGTGGACCCGATGCTACACTCCATCGTTGGGTTCCAGTGTTTGTCACGAACCCAACCATCGAATATTCAAATCCCAAACCGGCAGTCAATGCAGTGACTAGCGATTTTGCCTGTGCTCTGTCACTCTTTAAAACTTTCCGTAATGGTTTTTGTCTTTGACTGTGTAGCTTTCTACATTATTATTGGGATGTACCAGCATACAAGAACGATCACAGTTTTATAGGTTAATCAATGGCAATTGATTGTTTTGTAAAGATCAAATATATTAAATTTAAGTTGATGTAATTAGATCAATAAATACACACGCAATAATGCCACAGCCACAACAAAAATTATTTGGTCACTGTGTACGAAATTTGTTTACCAAACAACCACCAATTTTCTTGTTTAGCAGCTTGGGTTCAATTGGTCGGCGGCTTTGATCTGGTGCTTACTTTTAGCTGGCAGCAGACTGCTTGATTTTACTTGCTCACGTTGTTCGTGGTGCCCGGGAAACCCTTACAAAGTTCGTGGTGCGCGTTGGGACTCAGGTATTTCCCATTTTTCTTGATGGCATGCTGCAGAAGTGGTCTCTTGATATGAAAGCGAAAAGTTCTCCCTCTTGCTGGGACCAAGCTCGTATATCAACTCGACTTGGCTTTGTTTATTCACTCCTCGCATTATAGCTCGATTTTCATCACTGGAATTATATTGACGAAAAATGACAAACTGTGGGAGAGCTAACTAATTAGACTGAACAAATTCTTCTAAGGGAAGCTGGGGAACTTTGGGGTTAAGTTAGGGTTAAGAGGCTTAATAAAAAGGCTTAGTTTAGGTTGGGGGAAAAGAGCCTAACCAAAGTTGGGCCTACCAGAGGCCTAACAGCCAAAATCCCCCTAACTAGGAGACCTAGCAGGGGTTGAGGGAGAACCAGCCAGTTGGCTTTCTGATATTCCATGCTGGCCCCCTTGCTTATATACGTTTTGGTAACCCCTGACAACCGCAAAATGGCCAGGGTATTATGGGTAATAGAAAGTTCTAGAAGGTTCTAGAGGCAGGAATCGAAAATATAATTACAAGGCATAGATAATGTCCACCTATGTAAGATTAGACACACAAGACTAAGATTGGCCATTGGTCCCCAGCAAACATGCAAGTAAACAAGATTTGCGCCATATCTTGTATATGCTGCGAAGTACGCACATGCAGCAAATCTTCTTAAGCTTATGTTTGCTTAAAAGTTCCTAAATAGGCAGGCCTGGAAACGCGAGAAACTGAGGCCGTCATGTGCCACTGAAATGGGCTAATGCAGCGAGTTAATTTGCATTAAGTCAGAGACGTGGTACGCAAGGGAGAATTCACTATCACCGTTGTGTCCTATAAAGTGGGCAAGTGGGTTCTGTGTTTATTCGTCGCCTTACTATGGAGGTTTGATGCATTCAACCAAAGCAGTGGTACCAGAAGGAGAGAGGGACAATTTTGCTACGTAATTCCAAACAGATATTCCAATATTATTTACATGCTACAATCGGCATGACCACGATATGTCAAAAGGCCTTCTTTTCACGAAAATGCCCCGTAGTACGTGTTGTACACCCCAATATTTCCACGAATTGAGCATTTTTTGATTGGAATATACCACTTTGCATCTGGGTACCTTAGGCCAATACAAAGCAATGGGTCCACCATGATGGCATCGTTAAAATGTCATAATTCACAGACACTCAATTTACAGACACGATCATTTCACAAACATTCATTTCACAGAAAATCATTTCACAGACACGATCATTTCACATAAATGTTCAATTTTTTTTAGTTTACCTTTTTTAACTTTGTAATATCCTTTGTTGACTAAAAGTGTTTTGTGGCATTTATGAATCTTCGGCAGTTAGAGACTGGTCGTTATGTTTCAAATATTAGGAAAGTAGGGTGAGGGAAAAAAATCGAAGAAAGCATGGACATTTCACGACCTGTGGGGGACAGGGGAAACAAAAAGAGTATAGTTGCAGGTTGTGCTTGCCTAGTCTAGAAGCCATTACCGTTCATTCTCAGAAGGGTATTATGAGCCTTAAATATATAATTTGTTGTGCTTGGCTAGAACGAATTTTGCTTCGGTAGTGGAAGTCCCCTTTTATATCTTCCACAGTCAAGTAAGTCCACTTGGCGGTGCTCCTTCTGTACCTCTTTTACAATTCTATTCATGCTAACATGTCCTCACCCAATCAAAACATCCCAGCGGCGATGCCAGACTGCAGCATTGTTTTGTGTACAAGGTATCACATTCTTAATATTGTCAGTCATTGGCCACGTAGTTGGAGGAAATAAGGAAGGAGAGTTGAGAATTGCCCGGCCTCTTATTGCAGTACGTCGTCTGATACACAGATTTTGTTAAACAGACTGCACATCTATCAGACAGCAACGGGAAAACAATTTTTGAAAATGTCTGTGAAATAAGTGTCTATGAAGTGATTGTCTGTAAAGTGAATCAGACCCCTATAATGTAGGGCAACGGTTTTGGTTCGTCAGACGACTCTTTCTAAGAAAAAACTCCTATCAAAGATTGTGTTGGCTATCTAAATGGCTAGCTAGCTACTAGTGGCCCGGAAGTCATGTTAATTTCCCTAGACTTTAAGAAGCCGATTGTGAACGACTCACAAGACCTTTTGAAATGAAAGTTGCTGTGAGCATTGGGCGACATTAACTCTACATACCTACGGTGGTTTTGGAATGGAGGGTCCTTGGGTTAGTGGGCTAACTGGCGTGTTGGGGGACTATGGATTGCTAAAGCATTGTTCGTAACCCTAAAAGTATTGTTAACGCTCGTTAAACCCTTTGAACCCTTTGAAGCATTGTTCGGTATTGTTAAAAACATTGTGTCGGTCGCGTCAAATCTCGTGTATTTGCAGGTGCATGTTAAGCGCTGGTAGGTTTACCGGAAATGACGTACTGTAATGCCACATATCGGCGTAGCGTAACTCCTCCATACTAACTAGTACGTTAAATTGTTATTGCTAAAGAAAATTTGCCATACCCATAAACAAACAGTCAACCAACAACCAACATGAGTATTATTTACCTGAAATGTGTAGAATTAATACTTGGCTCCTTTTTGCGAGTAATTAGTTATTTTTAGTTTGCGTTAAAGGAAATTATTTCACTAAAAAATAAAATAAATTATGAAACCAACAATCATAAAATCACTTACCACAACAACTGATACCTCAACACGAATCATTGCAGAAAATAACCAAGTGTAAAACTTCAATAAAGCCTGGCAACTAAAAACGTAAAGAAACCGCCAAATGACCTGCTGTCACGGCATATATCTGGCTTGCGTAACTCCTCCATACTAAATATAAGTTGCATTGTTATTGGAAAATAACAAAATCCGTCAGACCCATCAACAAACAACATTTGAAAATAAATACCAACTCGTTTGATGTTAAAATAAGGTTTAACTGATCCAAAGTCAAAACAGCAAAGGAACACAAATAAACTTTCCTGTAAGGTTTCGTATACTGCAGTGTTGGTGTAATGGTTAGTCCACGTGAAACCTTACTGCTGTAGTTAAATGTTTTTACCATTTTATCGGAAATGTGCAATTTCTGTAGAATTAATACCTTGGCTCCTTTCTGCGAGTGATTAGTTATTCTAGTTTGCTTTTAAAGAAACTATTTGATTTTTGTTTACAACACCGAAAATGTTGTAAAGTCCAGAAGTAAAGCTTCAGCAAGGTTACAAAAATGTAAAGAATCCAGAACATCATAAAAAACAAAAAAAATTCACGTTAGGCGCAGCAACCAAAAGTTCTGATATCTAACCCAAAAACAATAAATTGTAAGCAAAAAACCCGCCAAGTTTCAGCCATTAAACGTCTGTGATATCAAAAACGAGCCAAGTTTCCACTCATCAGATATGCACAACCAGCATCAAAATAAGCGCTAGTTCATTGTTGTTGTTCTTGTTGCTGTTTCATTATTGTTTCGCACACACGAAGCGAAATAATAACATCAAAGTTGAAACGATCAATCGGTCACTCCGACGATCAATCTGCTCTTGGTTAAGAAAAACTATTTACGAACTGCAAAACTCAGTAGTAAATGGCGGAGGTTCCGATTTTCGTAAGGTCAGGAAGGGTTCACAAGCGCACACCACACTAAAAGCTGTACTTTACAGTGCAGAATGCTAGTCTGCTGTAGTTCAACAAAACCCCACGTCGGTGATATACTAGCTACGAATTCAGCGACGACCGATCATCTGAGTTGTAAAACTTTATTGTAAATTGATTTAAACAAAAGATATTGTAACAAAATAATCTTTAACATTATTTCGATAAAATTCACTGTATTTATTTGAAAAAATAAGATATAGACGAACTATTCAAGTAAAAAAAAAAGGCTTGCAATGCGCCAAGTTTTAAAGTTACGTTGTATGTCTGATGAGTGGAAACTTGGTTCGTTTTTGAAATAACAGACGTTCAATGGCTAAAACTTGGCGAGTTTTTTGCTTACATAGGCGAAGTGGAGGAGTGGCCATAGTGATAAAGGCGCTATGTCAGTGATCTGGGGACTGTTTGGGTTGCCCCTTCTAATCCGGATCGTGCCACTCCGACGAAACGTAAGTGCATAAAGAGGCTTACTCTCTTACGTTATTTCCAGTGTATGATTTTCGCTATTTGGCTTGTTTTCTTCTTTCCTTCTATCCATTCTTCCTCCACTTTCTGTGGAAAACTCTGTTACTGCTATACTACTACTTCTATAATATTCTTAAAACACATACAGCAACGAAAGTGTTTAAAATATAAAACAGTGGTGTTTATTTTACAGCACTTGATAAACATAAGCGCTTACATTAAACACCGTTTCAAAAACATGTGTGTTGTAATAAAACCAGTATTTTATATTTATGACTTTTACCGCTATGTGTTTTATGTATGTGTTCATAAAATATTGCAAATTAAACGTATAGTGTTTTATTTTAAACACGTTTCATGCCTGCAACATATATAAAAGTCTCCTATTAGTCAATGCTATCTCGAAAACGCTTTTACGCGTTTTTCAGGTAAAAACGTATAGAAACGTGTTTACTTTAAAACACTTGCTTTTACAGTGAAAAAAAGCAAAGATAATTGACTAAAAAGACAACAGCGACAAATGAAGAATATTTTTAAAACGGAAAAGGTGCCAAAATTTGTGTAACTCAACACTATTCTTCCAAATATTGTCCTAATTTCTCAGAAAGGAAATCTAGCAGGTGCAAAGAACTAGGCCAATATCACATACTGCAGTACCACGTAAGATAATAGATGATCGATGTGATCAGCGTAGTGGTGGTGCAGTATGGCCAAGCTAAATCGTATCATGAACGACCAGTTCGTTTTCTGTCTGGTCGCTCTTCTGTCCATCAACTGCTGTTGACTTTAAACAAGAAGTCGGACACCCTTATAGTCTAGGGTATTTCTGAGGATGTGATTTTGTTTGATTTCCAAAAAGCATTTGAATCGGTGGTTTACAAACGAAAACTGCTTTACGAACTCCAAAACTACAGCTTCGCCCCCCCCCCCCTCTCTTACATTGTATCGAAGCATTCATCATCAGCAGAAATCACCCAGTGAGAATCGGCCGATCCAGGTCAGGATTGCAAACGCAACTAGCGGTGTACCACAGGGCTCACTTGGACCTTTGATGTTTATTTTATTTTTAAATGATTTGGATTGCAATCCAACAAAACGACTGAAGACAAATTTGCAGATGACTTAAAGCCTCACGCCGCAGTATTTAAAGCAAAGGAAAATTTGTCACGTGAAATTGACTATGTCGTTGGTTGGGCGATATTATTGGTAGCTGCCAATCTCATGCCAAGTGTAAGATTTTTCATGTTGACAGGCTGACCCCCTTACATGGATTTTAGTCTTAGGGAGAGGCTTGCTAATAGTGGAGTAATTGGATTAATATTGTTTTTTGTTGCTTTTTCTAATATAATTTTAAAATGGTAAAATAAACGGCCTCTTGTTGTAAAACATAAGTGTGTGTCCATTTTTGCCCTTTAAATAATTTATATCGTATAGTATTACGTTATGGTTATGGATTGGGTTTGAAGTAATTTGTTTTGAATAAAGTTGGATTCGCCCTGCATGGTTCACTTCTACGCGTAGCTAATTGCTAGGACTTTCCCCGAACCATTTGTGTAGAATTATTACATCAATACTACTTGTACATGAAACTGCACAGAATTTGCATTTAGTCGTACATTTAGTTCAATTTTATGAGCTGTGGATTAAATTCCGAATTTGCGCGTGAAATTTAGTGTTGCCGTCGTGCTGTAGTTTCCTTGTTTGAATGTTTTGATCTATAGTAGAGTTCTTGAGAAATAGCAGATGGTCTTCGAAAATTTGTCACAACATCTAGAGTATAATTGCTTTAGTTTGGTATTTGTGATAATAGCCTTTTATTAAGCCATCTTTAGAAATATTGGTAAAAAATGAAAAAAAAAATACAAGTGTTCTGTATTATTTGGATAACTTAGGCAAGTTTTCACGGGGTAGGGAAATCACTGGAATGGAAGTGAATGGCCTGTTCACGCATGTAAAATATCAGCTTTGCCTCTCCAAACCCGTGAAATAAATGCAATGCTCGAATTATTTAAGAAAGGTTACACAGCAGAAATGCATTACAAAATACAAATACAATAATAGTGTTAGTTGCATAGAATAGCAACAGCAATTTGCGGAACAATGATGAAAATGCGAATGCGATTATCAATTTTTCGGATAATTTGTTTAGTAAAAATAAATTTTAAAAAGGCCTATGGATTTTTTTCCCCTGGAATTCTTTATTCCAAACGATATATTGGCAGCCATTTCATGTTTGTTTTATTTTTAGTTTCCTACGCTTTTATCGATCATGGCCTGATATGCATTAAGGCTAAATTGGTCCTTGCGTCTCTCACTGAGACGAAAGGCCTGCCAACTAAATACCGAGGGTGACGGCATAAATAATATTTTTTCGATTTCCTGCGGTCTGTCTGAAAGAGAGGGATTAGCAAATCTGTGTCAGCCATCAAGCCTGAGCACGTTGAAACAAAGGCTCCTTTAAGCACTTGCATCGCTGAGCTGCGTAGCTAATTTAATTTTGCATCGCTAAAGTAAAATTGTGACGCAAATTGCGACGCAATTGTGCTCATTTCGAGCCACGCAAAACTCGAGATAAAGTCGAGATAGTGGAAATTTTTTCTCGTATCATCTCGATCTCGCCATCAATCATCTCGACCTCGACTCGACTTGCAAACGGACTGTCTCGATCTCTTCTCCGACTAGTGTAAAAAAAAGTCGAAATTTTCTCGTCTCACGGCAACAACATAGCGAAATTGCTAGGATTCGGTTTCGCACGGAGTAAGTTCTTGAACACTGATTATGTGATTGTAACTGTTTATGATATTATACTAAGTTTGGCAGCAATAAGCGTGGTAGCGTGAGCGAGGCAGACCTGCTACTAATTTCAATTTTATAAACGGGATTAGTTCCACACGGATCCAGGCGCAGTTGTCGAAAAAAATTTAGTTCTACAAGAAAATCTAATACATTTTGGGCTTATGTGTCGAGGAAATGAATTCTACAATTTTTAAGTAAATTTCTAAACTAGAAAGAAATTCTTAAAAATTTAACTCATTTAATGAAATTACAATCTTCTGAAGATGCTTTCATAAATTTTAAACTAAACTGCTACAAATGTATACGAACAAGTGTTCTAAGATAAGAATTTTTAGACGCACCTAGAGAGCATTTATCGTTCTAGCTGAAAATAATAATAATAATAAACTTGATTCCGTGAAAAATGCGAGAGGGAGAAAACAGGGATTGGGGTCCACTTTGTTCGGCCCAAAATTACAAGATTAAGATGGGAACAAAAAAAAAAAAACTTTCGGCCTCGGATAATTAGGATGTCGTTGGCACACATTTATCGGTAAATCAACAGAAACTTAAATTAAGTTTAATGATGGCACCCTGGTTTCAAACAAAGTTAAGGACGAGACATTGACAACATCACAGGTCAACACATTCCAAGATTTAACTACCCTATTACTGAAATCGAACTTACGACAGTCCAACTTAAGGACCCTTTTTACTAATGCCCCTCACTTGAAACAACTTACTGGGGATCAACAACCGTTGGTTCATGCAGAATGGAGAAAGTAAGATGGAGGTCGGCGCGTGACCGCCTTAGTTCATCGGAATCCAAACCCAACCTCTTCAAACACAAATCTTCAAACGCAAATCTATAGAAGTGTGTTCTGAAAGGCATTGCGTGAGAAGAGACTTTCAACGGTTTTTGTAGAGCTGCGGAACACTGGCGTTTTATTTACATACAAGGTTATTCAAAATTAGGTATTGGTTAATTTGCATACAGGGTGATTCAAATTAGATTAACTGATTAACTTGATTTGCGTACAGTGATTCAAAATTAGGTGAAACTTAATTTCCATTCAGGGTGATTCAAAATTTGGTACAATTAATTTCCATGCAGGGTGATTCAAATGAGGCATGACTTAATTTGTATACAGGGTGATTCAAACTATAGCTCAAGATATTTCCTAAGTCCAACAGGGAAGAAATAGTAGAGCTCTCTTGGACCTAGGAAAAACGTTTGGACTTTAAAGAATTTTGGACTTGAAATAATTCCCAAGTCAATAAGTTTTTCAGAGTCCAAACTATTAAGTTATTGAAAATTTTTACTATATAATTGTAGATAATAATAGTTTTTGTTTTAACCAGGTTAGCGGCCCAGTTGTATCATTATTTGTAGCATACCGTAATATAATATTTGAATTCATTAACAGTGAATGGCCTAATTTCATGACTTTGATTGGTGCTTTTCCAAGGTTCACGTCAAAACTAAATGCAAAATGTATCGCTTCCATTATTAGATTTACATGAATATTTATTTGCAAAGTAAATTTTATATATTCAAATAAAAGTCAAGTTTGGTCATTCGAATGATCATTTTAATCATTCATGTGTAAACTCATGAAAAAATGATTAAAAAATGACAATATGGCGTATCTTGTTAGTATAATTGACGATGTTTTTATGATTGGAGGAAAGGGTATTGTATAGAAGGTAATTTCTACGTCAAAGTTTAAGAAAATTAGTGCAATAAGTTAAAATCGTAATGGAAAACGGATTCGTGCTGTGTTAAACGGATTAAAATCACACTCCCTTTGCAGCCAATGACGCGATGATAATTACAGCCAAACGACGAGTTATGTTATTATTATGACTGTCGTTAGCGCAATAATAGTGAATTTTATTATTTTTCTTGGAAACCTATTTGAATCGAAATGTAAAAATGTAATATACTAAAAATATATCTTCATCATCAAACTGAAGGAAATAAGAACAATCATAGTACACTACGAAGTGTCAGTATCAGCTTCAAAGCCTATGTGGTGGAAAGGGGGTGGGGTAATGTCATTTATTGTGCCGAATTAGACAAATTAGAAGAAATGTGGTTCCAACATGAAAAACTTTTGGACTTCAAAGAATTTTTGAACTTGAAAAATTTCCAAAGTCTAAATGTTTTTCTAGTCCAAAAGTTTTCAGAGCCCAAACTTTTTTCGCCAACCTTGCAGACTTAAAAAATATTTGGAGTTATACCTAATTTTGCGTCACCCTATATTTTAAAAACGGTCGGCGGTGCACTTAAAACAAAACGTTTATCTTTTTATTATAACTAGCATATTTTTTTTAATTGTGTTTGATGAAAACACTATAATGTTTAAAATATGTTGTAAAATAAATCGGCCTACTTGAAATAAAACACCGTTTTATTTTAAGTGCCTCCATTGCTGTGTTTTAAGCATGTTTTTAAACTAGAACGATAGTGTTTTATATTAAACATATTTCACATCCGCAGTCCTACAAACTGTGTTACCAGCCTAAACCTTTTGTCGAAAACTTTTATTTGATTTCTGTGAAAACATCCATGTTTTAAAGCACTTGTTTAAACCTCGTATTTTTACTGTGTGCCAAAAAGTCTAATAAAATAGGCTACAGATTGTACAAGACTACCTAAATGTAATCAAAAGCGCCCAAATCCGCCCCCCCCCCCACCTACCGCTTACCCACTTACCACACCCCAACGAAAAGAGCCTAGGTTTTCCAATGCATGTTCGAGTAAGTTCGTCAACAAGTTTACAGTTTGTAATGTCTTGTATTGCAGTTTGCAGATGAATGGAAAACAGTCGATTAAGTCTCGGAATTTAAAGCGTAAAAATTAGAATTCACAGCCGTGGTGTGTTCTACAATTTAAATGTAGGTAATGTATTAAAATAAACACATTGTCGCTTATTGCCACAAAGCTGCGGCTATCACCAAGATCGGCTTTCATTGAACGGGAAGGTTTAATTGCTTGGCGACTTAATGAAATAAAACTTAATGAAATAAAACAGGATAAAGAGTGATGAAACGTGAAAGTGGTACGATACACGTCTTCGCGTATGCAAACAGGCTTCATTCTTATTGTTGAATGTCCTACAGATATGTTTATGCCAAACAACTCATGTGGTTTTAATCTAAGTGTTCACACATATGATAACTAAGTAAGAATTTAACAAGGCCGGTGACAGGGTTCGCGGAACTGTACAAACTGGGTGTCGGTTGGCTAGATGGTCTGAGAAGGAGTCATAAAGTCCCCCCGAAAGCCAACACATTTTCGTGTTTATAGGAGCATTTGACGGGGTTTGCTGAGGTTAACAGGACATAAAACTAACTTTCACAGTAAAATTCTACACAAAGCTAACCATAGTGATATCGAAAGGTTCCACAACTAAACTCGAGTAGAAATTCGTCCCTGTGATCGTTAATCCCCCCACCCCCTAGTCCCGGTACAAATTTCCCTCCTTGTGTTTTCCCCGTCGCCGGCCCTGGTTAACTGTGGAACGTTGTTATGTTGAACTAATTACATAGGCCTACGTCGACCAAACCGCTTATGATCAAACGGTTATAATACTAATAATAAAATAAAATATATTTCCATATACAAAATGGAAAATGGATCAGGAAGGGACTGTTTAGGTCCACTTGTCCAGCGTTAAAAGAACCAAAGGATACCCTAAACAAAACAGAGGAAATTGCAGAAATCAGGGACAAACACTATTTGCCAAAACACCCAAAAGTAATAAACTATAAAACTAGTAGGCTAAAAGACACCTCAAGAACATGGCAAAATCAGTTTCCCTCAGGCCCGCTTAAAAATACGCAAATTTGCGGACTCCACTACATTACTATCATTGTCGATAGTGTAAGACCTAATTAGACCTAATTTAAGAATCGAGCTGGGTAGTCATGCATATGTAGACATTTTGTTGGTATATATATTTTATTTTCCTAGCTCGAAATTTTTGTCATAAGCATCATTTTTAATTGTAATTTGTGAATTCGTGTTTTTGCTGAGTTGTGTAATTAAATAGACGTAGTGTTTTTATTGTAATTACATACACTAATGTTAAATTAATTGCCATGCTGGAGGATATAAAACTTAGCTTTATGTAAAACAAGTCAAAGCCTCACGATTTTAAGTGAACAGTGATCGTTTCTTTGGATCATCCCTCATATTCTTGATTAGGTCTGTTTGTTAAAATCTTAATGGTTAATTGTTTATCTTATAAATTCTTAATAGAGCTACAATTAGTCTTTAATTTACGACAGGGAATTTTGTAGACTTGAAAGGGATTTTTGAGACAAGCAAACGAGACATAGGCCTACCCAATCTCACAAAGGACCAAAATGCGCTGCTAATCTTGCATTAATTCCAAAAATAAATTAATAAACAGTCTATAAAAGGTCCGTAATTGAACAAATAAAATAAAATAACGTCACCAAGTCACTGTAAGTTCTAAACTAGGTTATTTATTATTCGTATCAGGTCTTGTTATGGATTCTCACTAGGATTCAAAGCTATTGTAATAAAATAAATTATGACTGGTGGCAGGTGTAGGTTTAGTCAACTATATTTTAACAATTTATTTTCATTAACATCGTTTCAGCGTGGTGATTTCCAACGCATTGTACATAAAAATGGGAGAATGGTTTACGACAAGGTGAACCGGCCATAAAAAGGCCAAAATATGGCATCCTGTCCAAACGCAAGGATGAGATATTAACATATGGTAAAATTAAGAACGTAATACTGTCAATAGGAGAATATCACAGCCAATGCTTCACTGCATTAGTTAACTGGGTTTGAATCGAATTCGTGTACATACTTCTAAGAATTTTATATACTTCTGCGAATTGTGGCATTTAAAATATTTTTTCCGTTTGAGGGGCAGTGTCGGACTGGATGGGAATAAAGCCTCCTCGGTAATGTACTACAGGGGCCTCGGTACCCCATGCTGGGGGCGGGCGGGGGGGCTCTTCAACATGCCCAAGGGGGGGGGGGGGCCGAAAGTTAGCGTATTTTTAGGAAATCAACATGAATTTTAAACGTTCTTCTGCAACTAAGCGACGCATTTTTTTAACTAATTAATTTCAAATTTTTCCAAAACACATTGTTTTTAACAAGGGCCTCGAGTAGTGGAGGGGCCTCCCCGAGCGTCACCGGGTTTCCGGATGGTCCAATCCGACACTGATGAAGGTGGAGGGGAGTAATTATTTAGTCCGTTGTAGTTATGTAAAACTTCTGGAACTGGTTGGAATTTGATGTTAGGAGGGGGGGGGGGTGGCTTAATTCAATCCACATCTAGTGAAGGCAAAATACAACATGGGCCGTCTTCTTTTACATCATAAATTTCAAACCAAGTGCGTAGTTCGTAGGTGTTCACTCGTATTATTAAAATAAATAGAAATATTCTTTTCCATGCCAACTGTCTTGTTAAATAATTCAAAGCGTTGCGAATGTCATTTTTTGGCCGTGAATTCCTTAAAAGAATTAACGGAAATTGGTCTTACCTTATTTTCCTTGCCGGTCTTGTTTGCACTTCCGTATCCGTGGCCTACTGGTCTTGTGATCTCTCCCATCTGCATCCATCTCCACGTGAGGCCCGATCCCTCCCGCGTCCGCGTGCTCGTTCCTGATTGGCTGATAACTGGTCGTGTTTGGGAGTCGGGCGGAACAAGATCTTGTGGCAAACGAAAGAAAGTCAGTGGAGAAAAAGAAATGGACCAGGGTAATTACAACTAATGGAGTTAGCGACTCTTAAATGTAACAATAATAGCGATCAAGGAGCAGTATATTTCGGTTACTAATACGTCCTTCTGTTCATTATATTAGCCTGCAAAGTTTTAGTTAATAACTAGCTATATAGCCGACGGGCGAATTTAGAAGTTAAGGTGTTAACAGGATCCCAGCGCCGTTTTTCTCGATCCTCTACATCAAGTACGGCCCCAAAGGTCTATTTACTCACCGTTAGTCTTTCCCTTGCTAAAAATCCGTTTTAAACTGTAGCGTCTAGGAGATGTTCTGTTGAATAATTGTTAACTTTATTTACTGCCTCCCGTACTATACGATGCATTGCGCGCTTACAATATTCATGACGTTTCATCTCTGTGTGTATATGTACTAATTATCTAATAATTACCATGAGATCAAAAATCTAAAAGACTGATGCGGTAAAAATTAAAATTAATTATTCCAATAGATCGCTGAAGCAAAATTATAAGACACTAGCCTAGAAAATTATAAATTGTGATTTTAAAATACGAGAATCATTCCGGTTTGTGACGACACAATTAATGCGTTCACGCTGGCTTGTCTATTAGGCACAATGCCAACTGAGATAGTAGCTGCGTTTTTCGCTGCGAGGAACGAAGCTACTGTCTCAGTTGACCTTGACTATCATAAATGCGTGGATGCAATCGTCGCGTAGCTGTTATAAGGCAGGCGGTATGTTGCTTTAAGCTGTCAGTAGCGTGCACAGACCACCGATAGGGCAGGGGCAACTTTTGTAAAAGGGGCAGCTGAAGTTTATTTTTTTCTGGGGACCTTTTTTTTTTTCTCGTCAGTCTTTCATTTACCTTTTTTAAGCTTGTCTCTCTTTCGTGACCCCTTCTTTTTGCCCTCTTTTGCCTGTAGGCCCGTTCTGTGGCTGCAGCACAAACGGGCAGGGGCAATGCCATCCCCCCCCCCCCCCTCTGCCCTTCACCTGTGCGCGCCACTGAGCCCCACAATAGTGAAGTATGTAATTTAAGTAATGCAGGAAGAATTCGGGAGGGCGGATATACTTACATGTATTTTTGTTGGCAGCCATTTCTTTTCCCCGAGGTGGTCAATAAACGCTGATTTTTGTTTGCTTCGCTCACTCAATCATCTCTGATTTATTTCACTATTACCTATTTTTTGTAAGTCCAATTTGTGTTTCTGCCCTTTCCCCTATATTTCCCTCCCCGATGGCTCCTTCCCCCTTTTTTCATTTTTTTACTGCATCCTACTGTGCTTTGTTAGTAGGTTTGTATCTGTGCTTATTTGGCCTGTAGTTGCCTCTCCCTATATTCCTCCTCATCCCCCACCCCCGCTTCGCGCCTCCAGACTTTTGAAAATGTTTTAAAAATTTTATTGTTGGTGTCATGGTGGGGGGTCTCCAAGATCACAATTTTTGTTTATTTCCTTGTGTGTTTACGGGAAGAAAAATGAATTTGCTTAAAAAGTGGTAAAATCCTAATTTAAAATTTCTAAACCTAATACTTTTACTCGATGGAATTTTATGATTTTATGATTTTTAAGGGGTTCCACGAAAACAACGAAGTGACTCTAGGACCCAAATTTTATTCTTTGCAGAAACGACAAATAGTTGAGTGTTTTTTTTACCGCTGATCTAGCCTGCATTACCACCGTGGGAAATAATACCGCGCAACGACTCTTGTTGCAGGAAACCATATTGCGACAATGTTTGCCAGGTAATATCTAGGGCAGTGTGTCAGTCCTGAAAATCTCGGGATTTAAGCAGTCACAGTTCTGGGATTTTATGAAATGAATGTTAGGTAAATTACCCGATGTTAACGATGTTTACCTATATTTGGCGTACCGATGCTAGACTCCTTGGCATTACGTCATTGCGATCAGTAATTTCGTTTGCTTCAGCCTTGGTGTTTCATATTAAGTAGGCCTAAACCTAATTTTTTTTGCTGCTGAAAAACGAATTTAAACGTAAAACTCCGGCTCCTGGCGAGAGGCATCTTCGTGTTTGCGTAAACGCCCAACGATTTCAAATGGTGACATCATTTCCCTAATATGGGCTTAATGAGAATGAAGCCAAACCGTTATACTTAGCCTTGATAGGCTGGGCCCATTTACTATTAGGGCACGTTTACGCAACCACTCGCTCTTGCATTCTCGCAGCTAGAAGCTAGAAATCACCTCAAATTCCAAACATGAAGGCGGTTTTATGTCTGACGCCTCGCAACAGCAAACAGCAAATAGCGTGAGTTCAGAAGCGTTTGGGAAAATTGTTTCGTCATTAGGAATTCTTTATATTATTAGCACGGATTATAAGACTGCAAGTATTTACTCAAACGATGTCGGATTTAGCTAATCCATTTAGCGTTGTTACCATATCAATGTCGCCTTTGCCATCGCGATTGAGTTCTAGCAGCGAGAATGCAAAGGCGAGTCGCTGCATAAACGCGCGTCGCTGCATAAACGCGCGCCCTTAGGCCAGGTTTACGCAACCACTCGCTTTTGCATTCTCGCAGCTAGAAGCTAGAAATCACCTCAAATTCCAACATGGCGGCGGTTTTATGTCTGCCGCCTCGCAACGAAAACAGCAAATAACGTGAGTTCAGAAGCGTTTGGAAAAATTGTTTCGTCATAAGGAATTCTTTATATTATTGGCACGGATTATAAGACTGCAAGTATTTACTCAAACGATATCGGATTTAGTTAATCCATTTAGCGTTGTTACCATGGCAATGTCACCTTTGCCATCGCGATTGAGTTCTAGCTGCGAGAATGAAAATGCGAGTCGCTGCGTAAACGCGCCCTTACGCTTTACCGCGAGAAACCGTGCGAGATTTTGAGAGCTGCTTCAAACGCGTCTGACGTCTCTGCTCCCAATTCGAGTCATTTTACTGATTCTTGCATATCATTGGCTTTTGATTTGCTGATGAATCAACACAAAATTGGACTAACAAACGAACGAGCGCTCATCATCAAACGTAAGCCATTGTTTAAATTGTTTTAAAGTGCCTTAACCTACCAGTACAATCGACAATGCGCATGAAAATCGCAACGTTTGTTTTCAGACGGAGAGCACCGTCACGAGCGATCATCGTAAAAGCATGCCATTGTTTTGTTTTCGACGCAATGACGTCAGCTACTCTCGTCTTAGGTAATCTGGTAAGAATTTATCGTTTTGTTTTAATAATGTGTATTTTAACGTTCAGTAAAGAGAGAGCGATAAGATATTTCTTAATTATTCATTAATTTCGTTAAAAACTACTGGCTAGTTGAAACAAACCTTTTTGTTGGCGTCGTCTGCTTCGAGGATTGGTTTGGGAGCAAAAACGTCATCAACTGAGTCTCCCTACCACGGGAAATGGCTGTGCTACAGTTCAGACGCGTTCAACTGTGTAGCCGACCCGGTTGATAGTAGAAGGTCCCTGGGTTTCTCTAAGTGAGATATACTGTATAGATCTGTGGTATGTTTGTCGGTGACCATTCAGCGGCGAGTAAAGCTTTGATTAATATAATTATGGGGTAGAAAGGTTTGGTCCTTTCAGTTTAAATCGAGAATGGTGCTCGTTTTGCGGAATGAAAATAAAAATTCTCATTGCATTCTTACTAAAATCGTTTAGAATTTGACAATTTAACTGATGTTATTAGATACTTTTGCCGTTTTCATTGTTGTAAGTGTGCATTCTAAATCCCGTAACCTAACCACTTCCAACAATAGTGAGCATGCTCACCATGATTGCAACAAAGGTGGGTGACTTACGCTGCATACTTATACCGCACGCTTTTGTTATAGATATTTCCGAACAACAGCTATGCCTATCTAACCCGTCGAACAGCGCATGAAACAACGCCCACTCGAATCTTTAAAATGAGTAAATCTCGTGCAATCCTAATGATTCCAACATAAACATAAACATAAACATAAACATGATTCCAACTCTTCCATTGTTTGCTCAAAGCGGCGCTAACGGAGCTTTCACAAATCGGGGGAGAGGGGAGGGGGATTGACCAACTT
>JAHWFP010266937.1:0-12966 GCA_023313725.1 Lithobius niger | reverse complement strand
GTTCGATCTCTAGGTGAGAGCAAAAGTTCTAACCCATTTGGCTTTCCGTGTCAAGAATAATGTAGTTACATTAAAATAGCATGCGAAAGGCCGTAGGCCGTGTCCATACCTACGTTTAAGCTATAGAACTTGAAAATCGGTTCTGTGGTTCGATCTCCAGGCGAGGACAAAGAGTCCCAACAGCAACATTAATGATTTCTGCCCAGTGCTCTGCAATAATAATTGCTCTGCCGACGAGAATACTGCAGTCACATCAAAATCGGGTTCAAAAGGCCCTGGTCGGTGTTAATACCTACATTTTAAGCTACACAAATTGAAAATCGGTTCATTGGTTCGATCTCTAGGTGGGAGCAAAAGTTTTAGCCCATTTGGCTTTCGTGTCAAGAATATTGTAGTTACGTTAAAATAGCCTGAGAAAGTCCCTAGGCCTTGTCCAGACCTACGTTTTAAGCTATAGAATTTGAAAATCGGTTCAGTGGTTCGGTCTCCAGGTGAAGGCAAAGAGTAACAACAACAACAACAACAACAAGAAATGGCCATGCTGTGGACGCCGAACGGTTTGATTGTTGTCATTTAAATTTGTAATGTGGTGAAATAGTTACGACACGACCCCAAATACCGAATTTCGTTGGTCTATGTCAATTCTGGGCGAGACTATAGGAGTTCAAAGTTGACGTTTAACATGGAAGTTCATGCTGAGGCTTACATAAGGACCGCTACCGCGGTCCTTGATATCAACATTTTCACATCTTAACAAGTCACTTAACTGTGCAGAAAATGTTCGAAGTGCGTACTGACGTTTTTAGGAAATGTCGTTTTTGTGGGTGTGGCTTATCTGGCGAGTGTGGCTTGTATGGTATTGCAAATACCTAAAACATTTGAAAGTACTTAATTATTTTGAATAAATAAGAATAAATTTTTTCATAGTTTTGTATTAACATGACACTATAGTCTCCGCCAAAAAAGAAGTCCAACGCGTTTCAAAACAGGGGTATGCATTGTGCATGCCGGCTGCGTCGTTTACCTTGCAGATATCCGCCATGGCTAAGCAGCCAACGTGTGTTCATATACTAAAGCTGCTAGGGCCATAATTTGAGCTAATCATGCACATCGAGCAAAAAGCTTGAAATTTGACATGCAAGTAATTCTTAGTAATACAAATAGAAATAGATTCTCCGTGACTCGTGAAATACTGAAAAACGTTCCAAATAACACCCCTAGCTCGACTGTGGAGAGTTTACTCTTTCTTGTTGACACGAAGTTGATCGGAAAGCGACGCCATTGTTGTTGGTCTAATAGCGTTGCCACGACGACGCAGTTATAAAGTATAGAGGGAAGGCGCACTTTTTTCCATGAAAGATTAGTAGTCATAAAATGACCATATAAGGAAAGTCTTCTTTCCTGGCGGATAGTATAATTAAGCCTATTATGTATGTGCATTTAGGCCTAGTCGTAGTATTACTAGCCTAAACATGTGTAGTAAGTAGGCTTACTGTAGGAATGTTCGTATAAAGGTTTGGGCGTTCAAGGTCTTCGTGCGCCCTCTGTTAGAATATGCAACCCCCGTGTGGTCCCTCCCCCATTTGCTGAAGGATATTGATTTTGTGGAATCGGTCCAACGTCGTTTCACAAAAGGTTTGCCAGGTTTAAGAAACTTGTCGTCTGAAGCACGTTTGAGTGTTGCAGGGTTGGAAACACTTGAACTGCGAAGATTAAAATTTGACCTTCTGCTTACTTTTGAAATTTTACATGGTTTTCTTTCTGTTGATTTGCCATTCTTTGATGTTCGTTCTGCGAGTGTAACTAGAGGTCACTCTTTAAACTTGAGGTCCCCCAGTCTAGACTTAATTGCCGTAAAGAGTTTTTTTGCGATCAGAGTGGTTCCTGCTTGGAATTCATTGCCGGAAGAGGCTGTGTCCGCACGGACTGTGTCTGGTTTTTAAACGTGTACTGAATGGTCTCCCTCTCACCAACTTTTTGAAAAGGAGGCATTAGCCAACCTACTGCTGTTTTGGGGAATGGTGTTAGTGGCTATAGCCCTTCCATTTTCCCTCCACCTTCTGTGAGAAATTCTATTATTATTATAGTATTATTATTATAGAGCTGTTATGACCAATTGATCAAATTAAGACAGCTTGGCCTACACGGTGAGAATTTCGCAATAATCGCAAGTACCGCATATCAAGGTGCTGCAATAATCGTGTAGTCAAAATTTCATTATCGCCCATCCCTAGCCCACACCCCACAAGAGCTGATGCCCGCATATGGCATGTAGGGTACCATACAAGAAAGCATAAAACATTGTACAAAAAGAAAAATTCGCTGCAAAACTTGACAAAGTAATGAGAGAATTATTGAACTATAAACACAAAACGAATTATAAAATAATGTGCATTGGAAGTTAATGGGTTGACGAAGTAAGACATACTTATGGCGAAAGAAAGTTTAGCTCAAAATCTTGAAAAACTTTTCAATAGAGTCAGTACTTAGGCCATGTTTTAGCCATTTAAACAAGGTTTTTTTTTTAATGGGTGAATTTCAACAATTTCTTTTAAGTTGTTTGGTACGCTATTGTATAGCTTACTAGACAGGAAATAGCTACATTTATGCACTTTATTTACTTTAGGGTGAATAACGTAGTTGTTCGATTCATTTCTAGTGTGGTAATTCGTTAGAAAACGAGTTGTAGCATGAGTGTTATTCCTCCGAAAACGAATTATAACTCGATACGCATATAACTTTCGAACTGGCAGAATACCTAGCAGCTGAAAAATAGGTAGCGAATGTTCATTTTTGTCTTTTGAATGTCATTACTCTGACGATCTTTTTTTTGAAACTTCATGACTGGAGCCACAGCCACCTACAGTAAAGGCCGGATCAGATCAAGACAAATTAGGCGCGTAAAATCAACCATTGACATAGAAGGAAGCGCAAGTTTGCTAGGTGCTGCCATCTCTACACCAAGCGGCGAAATTTCAAACTAACCGACCAAGGTTCCAAATTCAGTCAACAGATGACGCCACTTGGCAAACTTGCCGCGTCGTTATTTGATTCGCCGTTTTGCGGAGCATTGTGGGAGACAAAGATGATACGGCCTTTACTGTAGGTGGCTGTGCCGAAGCAATA
Source organism: Lithobius niger (assembly GCA_023313725.1). NCBI lineage: Eukaryota > Metazoa > Arthropoda > Chilopoda > Lithobiomorpha > Lithobiidae > Lithobius > Lithobius niger. Next base: position 9,840 of record JAHWFP010266937.1, on the reverse strand, counting down.
GCGTTCATAAATGTTCCACCTCAGCATGCAATAGAGTGCTGTAAGTATGAATGACCCATGGCAAAACAAAACATTTTTATCGTGTCGAGCAGGGTAGATTAAATAGGTAGTGCCGCTCTTTCTCTAACAACGGTAAACATTTGGTCCGAGATTTGCTTTCAGAGATTTACCGCCAGAGGGCGCTGTCGCCAAGTAACGGAAGCGCAAAGCATCATGGGGTTTAAAACTATTTCGCGTCACTAAAACAAATTGATAACGGTAAGAATACAAAATTAATCGTTTAAAATATACTATAATTCAGATTAGGACATTAAAATCATTTTAAGAAAGATCAGAACTGGCTGATGGTTTTACTTTTTTAATTCCAACATTCAACGTTTAAACGGGTTGTAGTTACGAGTGGAGCTAACTTTAACACATGGTTTTGTGTTCCGAGAACGCCCGACGAGCGTGCGCTTCGCCCGTTCAGGCTGAAGCTGCATCCGTAGTTTATGTTTATTGTAACGATCTATATACAGTTTGAATCGAACGCAGAATAAGTTCTTCAACTTCGGATGTTGCTCACGCACGAGATTTTCGTCTATTTCCGCAGGTATTGTCGCTATTACAATGGTTACCATGGCAACGACGCTGCCATTTTTTATTTCAAGTTTTGTCTCCTACCCGGACCAGACAAGTGCTGCCTTCTGGTGGAAGCAGGTCTTTTTTTTGCCCCTGTTTTCAGAAAGCGTCACTACCTACTTAATCTACCCTGGTGTCGAGTGAGACACTCCAAGGTATCGTACATCATTCACTTTTTGGATTGGAGAACAATCACACGGCAGGCTTAGCTGCATGGAACAATTATGCATTTTTAAATTATTAACAGTTGGCACATGTCAGTAAAAAATTAATGTAATTACTTTTAGTGACGTTTAAGGTTAAAAGGTTCTCGATGAACCAGTTTCCGATCAAAACGAGGAATTGTTCAATATTTATGGAGGCTTGTTCTTTATTTTTGTTAACCGCAAGAAGTGCAGTGTCATCAGCAAAAGAAATAATACTAGAATGAGTCTTTAAGTTGTAAATATCATTAATGTAAATTAGAAAGAGGAGTGGCCGTAGAACTGGTCAACAACCGTAATATCTTCTGAAAGGGAGTGTTTAGCTTAGGTACAGCTGTCCACAAAGTAGTTAGCTGGGGAAGTTTTGTTTGCCACAAAATAAAAAAGCAGCTAAAACTAGTCACGTTTTATCTAGTCGGTTTTTGATGTTTGGAATGGGAGTAGACACGACACTCTATGGTTAGCCTGTTCCAGCCATTCACCAAACATTGAGTGGAGAAACAACTCCTATGTGTTGTATAATTCTTAGCAATGTAGCATAGAGTATTAAGAACGTGTAGACCTCAATCAAGTCTCCTCTGAGCCTTCTCCTTTCAAGAGTAGGCAAGTTCAGTGAAATGCTATGACATCTTGGTTGCTCTTCTCTACTCCCCTTCAAACAAGGAGATGTCTTTAGCCTGGTGTGGGGACCAGAGCATTTTCCATACTAAGAGAAAGGGCGTATGGTATGCGTACTTTAAGAGGCAACCGATTGATCAGCATCGGCACCGATGGTATTAATTTTAAGACATCAGCGTGCAATCTGCATTTACATCGGCCGCAACAGCTGAGAAAAAAAAAAGATCGGCATCGGCTGGTCAAACAAACTTCCCATTCATTTCGTCACACCCACTTTCGTCACATTCAGTTCGTCGCATACTAATCATCACGCTTATTTCGTCATCACTTCAGCTGGTCACTTTGACTATACATTACACGCTATTCCTCACACACTGCTCGTCACACTCATTTCGTCACTGCAACTATTCGTCACACATTACTCGTCACGCTCATTTCGTCACTCATTCTGCACTTGGTCACTCCATATATACGTCACACGCTGTTCGGCAAACATTACTCGTCTCACTCATTTCGTCACACAAACTACGTCACCCACTATTCGTCACACACGGCTCATCACACTCATTTCGTCACTTGCTCAATTTGTCACTGCAACTATTCGTCACATACTACTCATCACGCTCATTTCGTCACTCATTCACTTGGTCACTTCAACTATACGTCACACGCTGTTCGCCAGACACTACTCGTCACATTACTGTAATGTAACACATTACTCGTCATTCTTTCAGATCGTCACTCAAACTACGCCCCCGCACTCGACGAAAAGGCAACCTCGTCAGGATGGCTAAGCTCTACTCACCCGATTTCGTTCAATAAACTAAAATCTAAACGAGATTGCATTTCAAAAACACATCGCTCCAGAACCAGCTTTTAAAAAAATATAGGTTTTTATAGACTTTTAAGGTTTTTACAGGTTGATTTTTTAACACTAGTAATAACTTTTTAGTATTTTTTTAAATTTGTGAAATGATTTTGTACGAATAGCATATGTGACGTACAGTTGATGCGACGAATGAGTGACGAGTAGTGTGTGGCAAATAGCGTGTGACGTAAGTTGATGTTACGAACTGAATGAGTGACGAATTGGGCGTGACGAGTAGTGTGTGGCGAATAGCGTGTGTCGTACAGTTGGAGTAACGAACTGAGTGTGACGAACCGTGTGTGTCAAACAGCATCTGAGGTAAAGGTGGTGTGACGAACTGAATGAGTGATGAGTAGTGTGTGACGAATTATGTGTGACAAGTAGTTGAAGTGACGAAGTGGATGAGTGACGAAATGAGCGTGACAAATAGCATGTGACATACAGTTGGAGTGACGAACTGATTCAATGACGAAATATGTGTGATGATTAGAGTGTGACGAATAGTGTGTGACGAATTGAGTGTGACGAATGTGAATGTGACGAAGAGGTTTGTGACGAAATGATTGGACACCCCCTCCATGTGTTTGGTCTTTGGTTTTAAATTTATCAAACCGAAGACCGAACATGTGAATGGCTCCCACATATGCCCTCTCCCCCACAATTACTTTAACCCCCAATCCACATACTCCTGCACCCTCCCGGATTCGCATACGTGTCTCCTCATACACACTTGCCCGCCTCCCCCTCCCCGAAAACGCCGCCCCGTGACATTCTCCCTTTGGTGCAGCCCCGGAAAAGTCGCTGGTGTGCGTTTGGCTGAAGGCTAAAAAAATAACCATATCGCTGAGAAATCCATCATTCAGTACGCAAGTAATCCCATGTTTAAGTTAATCCTTTGAAACAATTCACTTCGGTAGCACGCATTGCCCGCCACACACACTTGCCCTGGCACCCTCTCCCACATCCCCCGAAAACGCCGCTCTGTGACATTTCCCCTTTGGTGCAGCCCCTTTGGTGTTTGACTAAAGGCTAAAAAAAAGCCCTGAGAAGTCCATCCAGCATTCAGTAAGCAAGTAACCCTATGTTTAAGTTAATCCTTTGAAACAATTCACCTCGGTACCGTGCATGGCGACATTGTTGCACGCAACGATTGTTGCCGTCCACTTAAAAACAATTCAACTCCTATCTGGAAGTGAGCATTTAGGAAAAAAATGCGCCTTTCCATCGTATTAAGGAAAATTGGAAATTTGCCAACAGCGAAAATCATACGCTAGAACTAACGTAGTTCAGTAAGCCACCTTTATGCACTTACGTTTCGTCGGAGTGGGATGACCCGGATTCGAACCATCTACCCAGTTCGCCCCCAGATCATAGCATAGCGCTTTAATCGCTATGGCCACATCCTCCACTGGCATACAGATAACTCACTGAACGCGTTATTAAGGTCATAACCGTGACTGGGGCTCCATTCGACCGAAATTCACTCGGCCATAGACAATAATGGAGAGGGAATCAAGAACCAATCGTCGTTTAGTTTAAAAGTGTCTGGTTTAGTAGACAGGGGTTGTTGTTTTTTTTTTTAGCTCAAACGCCGGCAATGGTACAGTCCACGCGACTAAAGCTTTGTTGGCCGCTTTGGTACCACAACAATACCAAAAAACGAACCAAAAAACGGTGCGACAGGTGTGGTAAGTGGCGCCATCTCTTCGAAGATTTTGGAAAAAGTGTTATAACCCGAACTTGTAGTCCAAGGCCGTCAATAGACGGCGACATGGCAGGATTGGCAAGTGGCTTCATCTGTTCGAAGACGTTGGAAAAGTGTCCCAACCCGAATTTGAAGGCGAATACCGTCAACAGATGGCACTACAGGGTGGGGTACTTGATTGTACGACGGAATGGCGTGGTCGGTGACTTGGCCGCCTGCTCCGTATTATATATGTAGGTTGTTATAATTTTAAACCTCATTAAGAGACTGTACGGGTGTGTGTGAGGGGGTGACAACCCACTTCACCCAATCTAAAAGTAGGGAAAAATGTGCCTCAATCGGAATAATCAGGAGGTGAATGAAACTACCAACAAAATTGGCTAAAATATAGAAAGTAAAAAAAAAAAGTCAGAAATTTTGGACATAAACGAGATTCAGTCAGAAATTTGATCTTTCATATTCACCAGTATTTTGTCTTTGATACGCCTGTGGTTCGACGCAGTTAAAATCCATAATTATATTTCCGAAATTAGCTTGTGACCAACAAGTGTGGCCGATTACGATTTTCGATGAAATTTACTGTTGGGTCTTGGAGGGTTTAATTATCAATAATTAAATCAGTTTAAATTTAATTCCTCTGTGGACTAGATACCACTGAATGAGAGCGTGGAACTGAAAACTAGTTAGTAAATTTTCAAGCGCAACATCATTACGTGGAATTGCGTGGAATCAAATCAAAACAACAACACTTTTTCTATGGCCGGTCGTTGAATGGCGTTTCATCTTTACAGCAACTGTTTGTTGGTTCAGGTGTACGTCCTTCTCAAACACCCAACAAAACGTGTCTCTAATCGTGTTTATTTTAGCAGCGTAACAAGCCAATAATGAATGGCTTAGTTTTTTTTTATCGTTCTACGCCTTTCTTCTTGTTCGAAAAATTGCCAATATGCACGTGCGCGACTCCACGGTTCCCACTCTCATTATAACGAAGTCTTTCAGATTAAGGATTAGGCACAAGGTTTTATTTATTTATTTATTTGTTTACATATTAGTTGTTGGTTTCCAAAAGGAATTTAACAATAGTAAATATATTTTGTAGCGACAAAAAATAAACAAAGTAGCAAAAACAAGCCAAAACGAGGCAACATTCAATAGATAGTAGCAAATCAAAAATCAAAATACATCAAAATACAACGAATAAATACAAAACAACACTCCCAGCTTAGTCATCCTAAAAGTATCTAAGGTCTTCGGAAATATAGCAATCGAGTGCATTTTTGAAAGAAAAAACTTGGGTATGCGAAACAACAGTTTCCGGAAGCGAGTTCCATAACCCTATTAGTCTATTACCAAAGCATTTTTTAACAACATTGAGGTGAGGGCTTGTAACCCTGAGTTTGTAAGAAGTACCCCTTGTATTGTACAATGAACAGCGGCTTTCAAAAAAATTATCTGAAAAAGCAGGTGCTAAGCCTTTAATGATCTTGAACATCATGATTAGTCCAAACCGCTGACGTCTCCAAGTGAGAGATGGCAGCTTAAGGACTCTTAGCCTGTCGGCATAGGACAAATGCCCCAGATTAGTAATACGTTTAGTGACTCTTCTCTGTATATTTTCAAGTTTTTTTTACCTTTAGGTTGGTAAAAGGATACTTGGATACCTTCGTAGTCTTGGAAAATCTTTGTAAAATCTTGATAAAATCGAGTTGTCAGCTTAGATGGACACGACCCAACAGCTGCAGGGGTAAAATAATACGGACGAAACAATACAATTTCAGTTTCAACAATTTACAACAATCTCTTCTAATAATGACGACATTCGATGATTGTAAATGGAAACGGATTGGAAAATGGAAACGAATCAATGGCTGCTTTGGGTTGCTGTTGGTGAAACGCTGCTGAACTATGGTGAATATATGTGATTAGAAGGTGGTGAACATTCAGGAAACCAGTGGAACACGAACATAAGAACCTAAACAATCATCACAGCAAATTTGGTGAGTGAAAAGCGAATAGAAGGACAGGAAAACTATAAAAATAATTGAGGCAAAAGAACTCTGGAGGTGTTACAGAAAAATTTGCCACTAAAAATTAGAGTGTGTTCGAAAATGTGTGCGAATATTATAAAGTGCAAGAAAAGTGCAAAAAGAGCATGAAAGGTTTAAAAAGTGCAATAAGTTCAAACCCGGATTGAAACTATGTGAACCAAAATAAAACATTTTAAATGAAAAGTAATCCAAAGTGCAACTACTCAACACATAAGAACAAAACTCATATAAACTCAAATTGTTTCAGTTTTTACTTTAACACTGTGAACGAAACTGCATTAATGAGAAAAGAGTGGAAGGGCTATTGTTGTGAACTAGTGTGGCGTGTGTAGCTGTGCTTCAAAAGAAGTGTCAATTGACGGTTTTTTTTTTTTGTTTTTTTTTTTTTGGCACGGTGGAAAGAAGCCATTTCTATGCACTGAGTGTGGAAATGAAACTACATACACGTGTAAATTGTTGGTGCACAACTCTTCATTGTGGAACGAAACTATGTAAATATTATGAGTGTGGAATCACTTAACAAGAAAGTTTACATTTTGGAAAAGATTCTGTCACCCTTCTTGCATGCAATATGGCTTTTATAAGCACACCTACTGTGCCTCGAAATGAATTAGGGAACTTCATCCCAAAAGTCAAAATTGTAAAATCGAGGATGCTTGCTCCTAACATAAGTATGCGTGTAAAACATAAGAAAAAGCCTCCTAAAGTGCTGAAACCACCAAAAGTCTTATCTAAGCCTGTTAACATGACAAATCCTAACCCAGACACCTCGTGGGATGAATCCTTGATCGAATCCCTAGACCTCTCCAACACTGAGAGTGTTATTGAACATGACACAAGTAACCAGTTGCCAAACCCTTTTCCATCGAAACCCCTAACTAGAAAGAAAGGAAAGTGTGCATCCCACCGTAGTCCTGTGCTGGGACTTTCTAAGATGCTTGGAACCCTTGAGTTAAGTCGGCTTGAGCAGGAATTTGAAAATACAAGCTTAAACTTGAAACTGGACTCAATTAGTACTGCTTTAAATAACTCCGTATGTACGTTTCGTGAGGTCGTCCGAGAAGAGCTCCACAATGTAGTTACGAAGGGAGACAGTAATCATCCAGACTTTAATGATCATCCTGCTAAGGCAGACAAATCATGCACACATCCCGAAAAAGAAACGAGTGATATCCAAACTTCAAGTTTTACTGATCAGGTAATGTCCTTTTTGGATGCTTTCGGCGCGGTTGTAAACTTGACTATCAAAAATCTCGAAGCGAAGATGGAAAATATGCTTCTCCACCACACAGCTACACTAAATCATTTGGTGGAACAGCAGCTAAAAATGCATGAAATCCGGTTATTCGATCTTTCGCTCTTCTGCTGTAACTCAAAAAAACAGGAAAATTTACAACTTGATTCTGAGCAAAGTTGTGTTGTCACTACGGTGCTGCGCAAGCAGAGTGGTGGTGGCATCCAGTTGTTGTCTGCCCATCTTGACCACCCTAAAGACCACAAGGAAGAAATTGCTTGTAATCCTGGTACTAACACAGTAAAGAAACTCGAGAAGCTTCCAGTTCCTGATGAAAAATGGATAACCACACGTAAAAGGGAAAAACCACATCTAAAGAGTTCCCATTGTACTGTGAACAAACCTAGGGTTCCATGCAAATCATTGTCTCAACCTTTAACAGAGTTTTGTCATTTTCCACCTTTTGAAGATTCCGCCACTGGGCATTCTAAACCTAACAAATTGGGTGTTTCACATAGTGATAGTGCACTGGTCTCCAGTAAAAAGCAGGGAATGCCAGAGAAATTCAGAGAAGCCTGCGATGGAATACCCCAGGATTCTACCATTGCCTGTGGTAGGGTGACTTTTGATGTTATTGCAAATTTGGAGAAACACAATCCTTCGCTATCGGCTGACAAATCGCGCCACCATATGATAACTGTCCGTGAAACCGCAACTGTTCCAGCCTTAATTTCACCACCTTCGGTAACCAGCGGTAGTGACATTCCACGCAATAACCTAGTGGTCATTGGGGATTCTCACGTGAGAGCACTTCATATAAGGACGTCATCTGGCCGCTCTATCACCTGGACATGGCCTGGACTTCGTGCGGAACAACTTGTGCAGAGGATTCCCGAGGCCCTTAAGCGCACTGTACCTAATCCTACTGTTATCCTGTGTGTTGGTGGTAATAATGCGATGCGTGATTCGCCGGCATATATTGCTACGCATATCGCTGCTGCTGTTAAACAGATTAAACATGCCAGGCCTCACGCTAGGATCATTTGCCTAGGCCTACTGCCGCAATTCGTTGGTAGGCTCCTTGACCCAGATGGCAGAATCACCTGCTGTAACAGCGAACTTGCCAGAATGTGCAGTCTTCTCGGACTCCAGTTCATTTCTGTTTGGGATCAAACCTGAATTCACCAGGCTGTTTCTCCAGTGATGGTATCCATCTTTCTAGGAAGGGTAAGGCTATCCTCACTGAGGAGCTTTCCCTAGCAGTTTCAAATGAACATTATTTGGGAAACTGGGGTTGTTAAGGGGTCCTGCATCCATCTTAAATTGCATACCAGTACCCATGTATCTGCCACATTCCATTAGCTTGTCACCCTCCTCTGAGATAGGTTTAAAGTGTGTACTGATGAATGCCCGTAGTGTGTATGCAAACCTCCAAGATTTTAGATTCCTGTTAGGTGCTGGTAGGTACGACATCCTGTTGGTTACTGAATCATGGTTGACTGATGTTCACCCTGATAACTTAATTGTTGGTGGCTTTCCCTACAATGTTGTACGCAGAGATCGGGGCTCATTGGGTGGTGGCCTACTTGTGGCCGTTAGGCAAAACATTGACTACACTATCGGAGACTTGTCAACTGATGTCGAGTTTCTCTATTTGGACTTAGTTTCATATAATATCCGCTTGCTGCTGGGCTATATTCCCAATAAATATGATTATGCTGTAGTATCAAATATGTGCACAGCTATACGTGCTAGTACCAGCACTAGTGGGTTGAATATTCTAGTTGGTGACTTTAATATGTCATTCATTGATTGGGCTAAGGCTGCTTCTAACCACGAAAATGGCCGGGTATTCCTTCAGTGTATTTCCGAATCTGGCTTTACCCAGCTTGTTACCGAGCCAACGAGACTTGATAATATACTAGACTTGGTCTGCACTGATGACGACAGACTGATTTTCAATGTCACTGTAAATGACTGTCTTGGAGCGAGCGACCAGAGTATGGTCTCTTTTCAACTAAATGTCCCACGTTTGGCGCAACAAAAATTACAATGTCCTCCGAATCTCCACATTGATTACGAGTTACTTAGGTCATGCCTTCGGTCGATTGATTGTGCCGCCGCTTTGTTGGGTATCTCTGATATTGAGGAGATGTGCAACAGCTTTTACACTTTATTGAAATTCTGTACAAATTGTAGTTCAAAATTTACTTGCATTGACCGGGAAGGGGGCTCCAGTAGGTTCCTGACTCATCGCCCTAAATTACCTAAGAAAATACGTCAGTTACACACAAGAAAATTAAAACTTTGGCGAAGTTATAAGCAAACGCGTTCATCTGCAGCTCACTCCAAGTACTTAACTTGTCAAAAGGCGTATTCCAAACTTGTTCGTGAGCATGAAATAAATACTGAGAAAAAAGTAGTTAGGGAAGGAAATTTAACCTCACTTTTTAGATTTATTAAAGCCAAATCTGGCGGTGGACGAACTATTCCGCCTCTCAAACTGAATGGTGGATTTATCACTGATACCCTTGACAAAGCAA
>JAHWFP010266930.1:0-20417 GCA_023313725.1 Lithobius niger | reverse complement strand
GACTGCAGCTTAAGGAGGTACTAGAGGGGTCAATATTACAACTAATAGGGCAAATGGCGCCAGGACATAGAAACAGCATAACATTAATATTCTGCGACTAACACGTAGCTGCAGTGGAGGCAGAGGGTAAAGAGTACAAATTGGTAAAAAGTAGACAAAGTGGGCATTTAAAGCTAAAGGTGCCTCTTCACTGAATAATAGGTTGCAGCATCTAACGCCGTCTTTACCACTATTTATACCACACGCCATGGCTGTTTGCTGTGACGTGCATATCACGTGACTGGGCTAGTCCAATCAGACGGCCAAACAGCCGTTGTTCCCGTTCGTCATTGGCTAACTCATGGTGACGTCACGGCAAACAGCCATTGCGCATGGTTTAGTTCTATGTAACACTTGAGTTCAACAAGCGAATGAATTCGCAAAGAAATTTCTTTTTGCACAACAAACTACATGCCTCCTTAATTATTGAATGTAAAGTTGGTGCGTCCTCGTGCACCAAGAAGCAAGCGGTCAAGGCTTAACTTTACGGATTGCTTCCTGGTGCACGTGGGCGCGCCAACGTTACACTCAGTAATTAAGGAGACACGTGGCTTGTTTGTTGTGTAAAAAGAAACTTATATGTGCGTTCCTTCGCCTGTTGAAAGTAAGCGCTATAGAGAGAACTAGATAGCGGCAAATGGTTATAGATGCTGCCGCTTGTCATTGGGTGGCAATCCCCCTGTAATCCCGTTGAAGAAATTCAGAAAGTTTTCACTGCTCCAAAGGCATAAAATCGCTGAGAATTAGTTGTTTTACAGGGCTGAGAGGGACTTAGCACCTTCCCCTGTACCCCTTAGCTGAATACTCGCACCCTTTTTTTAAAATTCCTTTGGTCTCCCCCCCCCCCCCCCCCCCCCCCAAAAAAAAGTGTGTTCCTTGTTGGGAAAGGCTCAATCACCCCCGCCCCCCCCCCCACAAAGGGGGGGGGGGGGGGGGGGGGTGAAATATTTCGCGCTTATACCAATGACCCTTCCTTCAAAACCCTGAAAAATCTTGACATCCCCACTCAAGAACCAAAAATTATGTGAACCCTCTCCCATTCAAAAAATGCACTTTTCGTACGTCTATAGTGAGACTGTCTGCAGGTGATTTCCTGTAGCCAAATTATTTAAGTAGCACTCCTCGCCGACAAGTTATCAGTAGTTTTAACGTGCCTCGTTTTTAACGAAATGACAAGGTTGAGTTAAAAATGTTCTATACAACACCGATTTTCCTTACACCCATCGTTTGTAGAGTTTCATACCATAAGAATGATGAATGCGCTGTTTCCTATACTCTCATATCCCTAAAATAGTCAGCAGCTGAAAGACAAAAGAAGCCAAGGAACGAGGAGGCAATGCTTTTCTAGAAAGTATATTGAAAATATTACAGTAGGTAGTAGTGATCACTGTCAGCTTCAAAACTGGGAAAACACTCGCATCATGAGGATAAGCTGAGTCGTTTAGAATCTTTGACTGATGACAGTGTAATATTTGAGGTCCTAAACGACTTTTCCCTCCCCCTTCCCCGGCGATCTAGAAATACGCTAGTGTGTCCCGCCAAGTTAGGCAATAAACATACATTAATTCAATTGTCGAGGTTGTAAATCATTGTAACGCGACGCCAAAGCGTAAGTGTCTAATATCGTGAAGCATAGTTGGGCACATTTCAAGTACCGAAAGTAGCAATGTTCTAGTTTTCACTTAACCTTTGAACTATTAGTCGGTGCGATTAACTTGGCGAATGTTTTGGTGCGTTGATATCACTCCTTTGAAGGGCCGAACCATTCGGAACTTGGCGTTTTTTGCGTGTGCCAGTTTTGGTTTTTTATATCATAAATAATAACCAGTCTCTAATCTGTCTTTATCTCATTAAAAAACAGCTACGAAATGATCAGGGAAGGGACCTGATTTTAAGGTCAACCAGGAAACAACAATGAGAAAAATTCATTAACAACAGAAATTTCACTTGGGAACTATAAAATCTGAAACGGCCCCCTTACGAATCTACGGGAGGGTCCACGTGCCATCGGCACCCTGGTACTGTGGCCATTCCGGACCTGGGTCTCAATCCCGGCGGAATTCGTTATATTTCCTCCAGCAGAAGGACGCGTCATTATCGCAGCAGAAGCTAGGAATCACTGTGGCGCTTATAGGTGCGTGCTACGGTTTCTCACCACCGTTACCACAGCTACGGGAGGAACTATCAAATATTACGTGGGCCCTATTACAAGTTGACGAAATTTCTGTTCAAAATAACAAACGCTGATGCGAAATAAGGCAATAAGTCGTGGTTCAGTACGCTTGGTGTTTTTCATTATAAATGAAGGAGCGTTGGCGCGCTCAGGCTTGTCGGACTTACATAGGCGACACTATGCCTTAGGTCGGGTCCTAATTCGGAATGCTAAGGAAACTAGGGTTACTTAGGATCTTTCCAAGTTGCAACAGCATTCGGCAAATAGTTTTGTTTGGGTAATTAATTATTCTCTGATCTACCCGGCTGCGGTGAAACACAGGCGGCAGGGTTGGACTGGTTTGAATTCACATTTGGGACTAATGGGGCAAAAAGGGAACATTCTAATTAAATTGGCCGAAAATTACCTTGTGGTCTGGGTAGGTGGGAGAGCCGTGGCGGATTGAATTCCAATTCGGTTCATCCCCTAAATGTTGAGAACACCAGGTGAAAGGCCAAGCGAGCTCGAGCCATTACAATTGATGACGTACAAACTATACAGGTAATATGCATGTTACGTATTGTTACAGTCGTTGGTTACAGAACATATCTCACCAAACATTGAAAATTACTTTTGAAGTTACAATGGGTAGTAAAAATATGACGTCATATTAATCCTGGACTTGAATTTGCAAGTGACGTCATCAGTGGGACTTCGTTGGGATGTCATGATTTCTACATTTTGTAGTCCGAAATAAATCTCACATCATCATCTGAAATTCCAACATGGCGGCAGTTTTACCTCTGCCGGCTCGGAAAGGAAACCGTCAATAAGAGCAGTGACATTTTCCGCCATATTGGCACCAGTATGGGTTTTGGAGGGCATAACTACAAGGTGCACTGCATAAAAATGGAGGGAAAAACAACGGAAGAGCGGATTTCTTAGGCTTATAAATAACGTTGTTTTCTCCAACAACAAAAATCGCGCGTTTTAGGTCTAAGAAATCACTCTTCACAGCATCGGCTTCAGTATGACGCCCTTCTGTTTCTCACTGCAGTGCCCCTTGCAGCTAACCCATTAAGGCTCCAGCATAGAGTTATACACAATAATACTACGTCGTGTCACTGCCCTATAACGTGAGTTCAGAAGGGAAGTGGGAAAATTGTTTCGTCAGGAGAAACTTTTTATCTTATTGCCACGGATTTTAAGATTTCAAGCATTTACTCAAACGATGTCGGATTTAGATAATGCAGGTAGCGTGGTTACCATGGCAACAACACCTTTGACATCACGGTTAAATTCTAGATGCGAGCATACAAAGGTGAGTCGGTAAGTAAATGCGCCGTAATCCTGCTAGCTTATGGTAAAAGCAAACTTACTTGTTCTGCAGGGTGATTCCCTTCAAATATTGGGGGGAAAAATTGTGGTTTTTTTTTTATGCATCGCACTAACTTGGATTCCAAGAGGAAATGAGTTTTGTTCGCGCCTGAATTTTCCGGAAAATTTCTTAATTCCCTCATAAAGTTGGAAAGCCGGTGAAATGCGGAATATAGGCTACATCTTGAAAGAAATTTATGTTAAAACGGATGTCTTCTGCCTGGCCTCGAGTGTAAATGCCTTCATCTTAGCGCGTTCTGTTCTTTAGTTTAATTACTGTCATTTTCAAACGCAATTAAAGCATTTAATTCACCAAAACGACGCTTCGAGTTAGGCAGAAAAGCACCTGTTAGGACTTTGCGTTCGCACTCTCTTAATTTCCAGAGGCTAAAATTTGAAGTCAAGACCGTATGGAAGGAATTCACACCCGAGAGGAACGCGGTTTGGAGTGAAGGGGGAGAGGGGACAATTCCCTCCCCCCCCCCCCGCCCCACAAGCAACGGTGAACCGAGTGTAGTAACTCCCAATAATAATAAAAAAATCCGCTCCTGACAGCGATACGAAGGCAGACCACAAAATCATCACTAATAAACATAATTTAATTTTCGACAAAATTTCCTGTTTTTGCTTGGTCACCTGGACTTAACAAAACCAAGCAAACAGTCTTCATTAAAGACAGGCCTCGTGAGGATACAAGATACATTAATCTGAGAAAGAAAGAAAAGACAACTGCCCCTACTGGGACTCGAACCCAGGACTTCCCGGTGACTAGGCCGGGCACTCTAACGACTGTGCTACCGGGGCGGATGCTGGCTGCAGGCTCCAGCCGAGCCAAGCAGCTGTTCAGTATTTCTCAGTGGTGACTTAGAGGTCACAAACATACATAAGGAAGGAAAGCAACATTGCTTCTTGGCCTCCACACTAGAAATAATGCGAATAACAAATAAAAAATAAATTCGCATTATTTCTAGTGTGGAGGCCAAGAAGCAATGTTGCTTTGCCTCGTTGTGTATGAGAGGTCACCACTGAGAAAGACTGAACAGCTACTTAGCTAGGCTGAAGCCTGTAGCCAGTATCCGCCCCGGTAGCGCAGTGGTTAGAGGGCCCGGCTTAGTCAGCGGGCGTCCTGGGTTCGAGTTCCGGTCGGGGCAGTTGTCTTTTCTTTCTTTCTCAAATTAGTGTATTGTGTATCCTCACAAGGCCAGTCTTTAATGAAACCTGTTTGCTTCGTTTACCCTCTGCCTTGTAGTTTATTCTTTATAGACATAACTACGTGAACACAATGAGTGATGAGTTCTAACTATAGAGTTAAGAAAGCTTCTACACTCCCAATACTTACAATAAAACATTAAAAAATGTAGTTTAAAAGCCCATAACAGGGTGAGTTCCCTGTACTGCAACGCCCAATCGGCATCTTTGGAGTTTCCTTGAGTCAGACCACTGACCTTTACAACACATTTACTGACAACGATTTGAAAATTTCTTGCCATTTTTCCATGTGACAAAACTTTTTTATGACGTTCATTGCCCTTTCATAAAAAAAAATGTTTGTTACATGGAGAAGTGGCAAGAGATTTTCAAATCGTTGCCAGTAAATGTCTTGTAAAGGTCAGTGGTCAGACTCAAGCCAAATCCAAGATGGCGGTTGGACTGCAGGGAACTCACCCTATTATGGGCTTTTAGATTGCATTTTTTCATGTTTTTTTGTAAGTATTCGGAGTGTGGAAGCTTTCTTAACAGTAGTTAGAATTCATTATTCATTGTGTTCATATATTTATGTCTAGGTGGCCAAGACAAAAAGGAAATTTTCTCGAAAATTAAATTGTTTGTTTGTGATGATCTTGTGGCTTACTTTCGGCGTCAGGGGCGGGTTTTTTTTTTTAAACTGTCACCCTCCTCCAACACAAATTAATTGAAATTTTAACACGCAATAAATTTTGCAATATTAGTTTTTGACTAATTTATCAGTGACGCGCAGTAAGAAGTAAGACGTCCGTCAATCTTGTCTGTATGCACGATAACTTATGAACGGGTTGATTTAGGTCCGTAAATCAACACAGCTGAGCAAGGATTTTCCGGATTTCCGAATATTGAACTTCAATATTAATCAGACGATCATCACTATTCGTAAAAAAATTAAATAAAACTCAAGTCGTTGTAACTAAATACAAAGGAAAATAATCGGAAAGCAGCCATTTTGAAAAAAAAATCATACACTAGAAGTAACGTGGTGCTACAGTAAGCGACCTTTATGCACCTAAATTTTATTCGAGTGTGATGTGACCCGTATTCGAACCGGCGAACCTAGTGTTGCTATCGAGACGAGTAAATGGCTTGAGTTTTTTTTTTCTCGATCCCCGCTTCGTCGTACGAGGTCGAGACAGTCCGTCGTTGCAAGTCAAGATGACTGATGGCGAGATCGAACAAGACGAGAACAAACTTCAATTACCTCGACTTTATCTCGACTTTTTATTTCATGATTTTGGTAAGGCAAAGCTGATATTTTACTTGAGTGAATAGGCCTGTTTATTTTTATCTCCTTTTCTGTCCCCCCCCCCACCCCACCCCACACACACACACGCACACAGTCTTGTGAAAAGAGCCTAACCTACATCAAGGTACCGGCCCCAGTAACTTGCTTCAGCTTCTTTGGCTACGAGTGTGTGGTAACCGGCTTCTCATGTTCGTCACGCAGTGGCCGCGTAGAAGCAATGGCAAAATCTCAACTTTTGAAGTCGTTTGATTTTGTTGCGGTGGGCTGCGTGCCGGATGTAACATTCTAAGGTTTAATATTCTAAAGCCCCACCACGTTAGGTCTGAGACTAGTTCATTGAATCTGAGGTTTGATAGCACGTTAGCTGTTGCTGCCCCTCACGTTGCAATTTGAAAAGGGTAGGGCTTCCCGGCATTACGCAGACGTAACCAGTGGAAAACAACACTGCGGGATTTAATTACAAGCAATAGTGTTGAATATAGCTTTAGTACAATTCGTTACTGGAAAAACCTGTTTCCTGTTTCTCCAAACCCCGTTTTGCCAATAAAAAAAGCGAGATTAAAAGCTTTTGCCTAAAGGACAAATCCCGTTTTGCCGAATCCCGTTACACCAAACACCGTTCATGAAATTTTAGGCACACGAAATGTAATACATTATTCTTGTGTAAATGGTCAAACATTTACAGACAAACATCCGTTTCGTAGAATCCCGTTTCGCAGAATAATTTTTTTTCAAATTACGTGCCTCGCTCGCGTTATCGCGCTGGCTCGCTGTGACTAAAGATATTGCAGCCAAACAAATTACTTCCAATTAGGCATGCATCTTTAACTTGTGCAATGTTAAATTTTTAAAGAATGTTTTGATTCTGCGAAACGGGATTCTAGAAAACGGGAATTCCCGTTTGGGAAAAGGTAACCATCATGTGTATAACTAACTATTCTTAAAAGAGAACCTTGGCATTGACCTTGACCTCCTGACGATCTCGTGCACGTTCTTTCTTCCGTATTGCCAGTTCTCAAAAATTAAATAAACCAATTGCTGTCATTCTGCCACTGCCTGTCTCTGTTAAATGTTTGCCTTTTAAATCCCCATTGCATAGGAATAAGATACTAAATTTCGTGTACCCAAAGTTTTGTCAAATGAGATTCGGCAAAACGGGAGTTGCCCTTTAGGCAAAAGCTTTTAATCTGGTTTCTTTTTGGCAAAACGGGATTTGACGAATCGGGAATTGGCGAAACGGGACTTCACCATAGTAACATCCTCGACCCTCAGGAGGCTTATTTCCTACAGGATAAAGCCCCAATTGCGTTTCCCTTAAAGCATGGTGCTTTATCCTGCAGGAAAGAAACTTCCTGAGGATAAAGGATATTACCATGATCTCTCAAAAACGGAAACGATTAGTTTTCTAAAACGGTATGCCTAAAATATTATCTGTCCCATGATACGCCTTCTTTTTTTCTTTTGTCACATTATTACGCTCCTATCCTGAAAGATTACGTGCTATCCCGGAGAAAAAACGGTGGTCACACAACTTTTTTCCTGGATTTTTTTTCCGTGGATTTTTTTTTTTTACCTATGTTATGACCATAAATTATAAATACGCTCTTAGAAAAAGAATATCGCCAAAGAATATCGCCAAAACCCCCAGCCCAATTTAATTGATTTTCGAACTGAAATCTACAAAATATAGCTTAGAATCCACGTACACATTTTCAAATGAGTCGGACATCAAAATAAAGACATCGCCGATGACAAACAGACAGAAACCAGAGTTTAGATTAAGTGGTGTGTTTGTCTCACCACGCCCTCACCAAAATGACCAATTGCCCTCGCAGGGGCTCGTCGCCCATCGGTCGCGCGCCGCATGGTTACAAACTATATAGGGCAGTGACACGACGTAGTATTATTGTATATAACTATGGTGGAGCCAGTAACTGGGTTAGCAGCAAGGTACACTGGTGGGGGGAAAAAGAAGAGCGTCTTACTGAAGCCAATGCTATTAGACTGGATTTCTTAGGCCTAAAACGCGCGATTTTGTCGATTTATTGGCAGTTGCTGACATTTTTAAGCAAGTGGAATCTTTATTTTCCGATTACAACCTCGCAGCATAAGGGATTGGAGAAAACAGCGGTTTTTTAAGCCTACGAAATCCACTCTCAAAGCACCGGCTTGACTAGAAGTGCCGTTGTTTAACCCACCATTTCAATCTAGTGCCCCTTGCAAGTTCTTGTAGCCATATGACGTCACTTGGCGCTGCTCTATATACAGTATAATGAAAGGGGCAAAACCAGCCAGAAGTCATATCATAGAACAATCCGTTTTATTTATTTATTTATTTTATTTATAATCACTATAATAATCACTGGAATTCGCGCTGGACGTCTTTTTTGTTCACTTTTGTGTCACGTATGAAGTCGTTATTTGTACCATTACGTTGTCCAGATCGAGCAGAGAGCCGTTTTAGTCTTTGCTCTCCCAGGCCAACTTCCGGTACTGGCCGGAACTTTTACCTCGATGCTGAAACGCTTCTAGAGTCACTCTGGTGAACGGAGTGGTACAAATATTGACTTCGAGCGTGAGACAAGTTATCAATAAAGACGCTCAGCGCGAGTTCCAGTGAATATAAAAGCGGGTAAGCGTAAAATTTAATAACTTTCAATACAGGCACGGATTGTTCTAAGATATGACTTCCGGCTGGTTTCGTGCCTTTCATGTATTTATTTATTTCAAAATTGATTTTACAGGCTAATTGCAACCCAATTACAAAATAAAAGCGCAAAATAAGCAAACCCAGACAAAAATCGTGGAGAATGGTGAGGGGCGAGGCAGATTTGTACAGATAGACCGTTTCCAACCATGGAAGGTGGTGAACGTGGGTCAAGTTGTTTTCATTACAGTAGAGCAGTGACATTTGCCGCCATATTGGCACCAGTATGGGTTTTGGAGGGCATAACTACAAGGTGCACTACATAAAAATGGAGGAAAAAACAACGGAAGAGCGGATTTCTTAGGCTTAAAATAACGTTGTTTTCTCCAACAACAAAACTCGCTCGTTTTAGGTCTAAGAAATCACTCTTCACAGCATCGGCTTCAGTATGACGCCCTTCTCTTTCTCTCTGCGGTGCCCCTTGCAGCTAACCCATTAAGGCTCCAGCATTGAGTTATATACAATAATACTACGTCGTGTCACTGCTCTATAGTTGGGAAGTGAATAGTGCCACAAACGCTTCCGGTAGTCAGTTCGAGTAGTAGGCACACCAAAAATAACATCTTTGCTTAAACAGACAGAGGGAACGTGGAGGCATAACCTTTTCAACAGTTCGCAACACTGAATTTCAAGCCAAGGCATAAACGAAATTGTTTTAATGTAGGAATTTGGAATTCCTTGCAGATTTCTTCACACGTAAAGTTATTGCGATTTAAAGAGCATTTGTAGCACAGAAATCGAATTTTATTTTTTTGTACCCTCTCAATCTCATCCATCAAAATAATAATGGTGTGATGGGTTCCAGATAATAGAACCATAACACAGAATACTTCTGACTAGTGATGGCACGATACAAACATTTTTTATCCCGATAACATTTCTAAAATTATCGCGATAATCGATAATATCTCGATAAAAACAAATTCTGAGGCTGGAACAACCATTTTAATTTTGTTGATTTAAAAAAAAAACAACCCTTGACTGAATCCTACAGCGCAATCTTCACGAATGTGAATTGTGTGACACTCGCCATCTGGCGAGTAGACATGAAAATGCACTTGCAGTTATCCATTGCTTTCTCACCAAGCTTGTAGAAACAATTCAGCAGTTGTGTTGATGCTTAATGCTTAATTGCATTAAACTAACACTCCAATAAGCTAAAATGGCTAACAACAGTATTGCACATTTGGTCGAAGAGCCCTTGGAATTCAGCACGCAACGCCACAAACTGCTTGTTTCTAGCTATTACGGTTTCCGAGATATGACAATTTAACATTCGATCATTCGATAATTCAGAAAAAGTGCGATACGATAATCGACTAAAATGTTTATTGTGATATTACCGAATTATTATTCCGTGATATTATTATCGTGTGCCACCCCTACTCAGTAGCGTAACTAGGGTTTTGTACTGAGGGGGCAACACTAGATATTTAGCCGAATGGTGTAGAGGGAGAATCGAATAAGAGCCCCGGAAGCTGATGCATTTTTTGCTATTTTCCGGCATTTTCTGTCCTTGTAAAGTGCCGTTGGAAACACTTTTATAAAATCAGTTTTGCTGACGGCATTATACGCATAAAAAAATTTTGTAATGTAAATATTTCAGTTTTTCATACTAGATACTTATTTTTTAAACACTGATACTTTGTTAGAAATGTTGGGAATTCTAAGCAAAATATGGAGTTCGTAATTCTTACTGTTTATCTTTACTGATTTTCGTATTTCTCCATTTGTTACCTGGTTACTTTAGTGATTTAAAGGAGAAACAGTAGAAGTATAAATTAGCTAAGATAAAAGTTGCGTCTTTGACCTCAAAATGTAGCCATCCGACGGTAAATAATTTTTCAGCTATGGAAAAAATGACTTTGCCAATTTGCCGAATAAGCTTTCAAAATCTCACAGAGGGGGCGAATTGCCCCTTTGCCCCCCTACTAGTTACGCCACTGCCCCTACTTCTGACAACTGCGTTGTAAATAGCAACAGTTATGTATGTATATACGTAGTCTGTATCCATGCAACGAGCAAGCGACGTCGAGTTCATGTGGTTGCCCCTCAGAAAAAACTTTCTAGCTAACAGCCCTTTCTGACCGCTGTATTGCAGCCTACTGTAAGAGAAAATTTCGTTAAGTGTGGCTGATTAGTTACTGGTAAGAGAGACATGAGACGGAATCACTTCTTCATTAGATCTCGTGATCTAGATTCAGGCTCTGGCGGGTCGGTGAAAACGTGTTTCGTTCATCTTGAAAGCCTTTTCCTGTTTTACGGGGGGCGGGAGGGGACAAATTTTGTGCTTTGCCCCTCTTCCGACACATTTGCCTGTATGTCTCTGCCGTTTAATCCGTGTAGGTGTTGATGTCGTCACAGCCTGACTGTCAGCCAGACAGACCGAGTGTCTTCGCGTGTTTAATGATGCATGTAGCACAACTTTAATCGACATTGACAACATGGCGTAATGAAGGGGAAAAAAATATCCGTGGCCGCCGTTCCTGTTACCCTTTGTCGTGATCCCTCCCTCCCCTGGGACCGAGAAGGGCAAAGGAGGATCTAGCGATTAACTCTTCGATTTCTGCTCGGAAACTGAAACTCCCACGCAAACAGCCGACAAGATTCCCGCTTGGTTGCACAACCCCCTCAAATACTTAAAGTTGAACCCAAAGAAAGGGGAAGGGATCGTAATAGAATTGAGTCTAATGCGCCTTAAAGTTTAATGCTGCGTCGTGGTTTATTGAGCGTGTTATTTTTTGTTAACGTAAGCGTTGTAGTCTGAGTGAATGTGTCTTCTTGCCCGTTGACACGACAACTTACGTGAGAGAATGTTAGTGAATGTGTAAGGGCGCGTTTATGAAACATTTTCAGGTTCTCGCTCACTAGATTTTACGTATACAGTTAATGCGAAATTCGCCGATTGCTTCTCGCCTTTGTTGTGCTTTGTTCTTTACCCGTCTTGATATGATAATACGTTTAAAGGTACATGCATCCATGTTGGCTTTCCTGTATGACTCAGTTTTTCGACATTAGTTCAAACGTATGGAAATGTTGTCAACACAGTCATTTTCTCGTTTTTTTTTCTTTCGTGTGAGATGATTTTGCGACATTAACTCTAACCTGTGAAACTGTTGCAAACGCTAGTCTCAACGGGTGCACGACATATACCCGAAGGATTTATGTCCCTTTTATTGTTTTAAACAAGACGCAACGCCAACTGGCCTCGAGAAGTGTTAACTAAATACGGATGCATACCTATTTACGTAGCCTTTTGGGGTTAAATACCAGAATGCCTGAGCGGTAAATTGAACCCACGACATTTGAAACCAAAGGCCGAGGTAGGACTTTGGTCTTTGGTTTCAAAGATCGTGGGTTCAATTCCCCACTCAAGCATGCTGATATTTGAGTCCAAAAGGCAACGTAAATAGGTTTGCAACCGTATAAAATTGTTTGTGTGTCACCCCCTTCCTTTAGTAGAAGATGAGAACTAATATATATATATATATATAATTACACAAGATCCGCAACGCAGTCATCGGCAGCGCAGCAGCAATCTGCATCTGCAGCAGCTCCGTACGATGCCATCTCCGCCATCTACCGACGGAACGGCAAATTATAAGAGTAGCAGCCAAGGCCCGCTGAGATAGTAGCTGCGCCCGGAAGGCAACGGCCAGCAGCGCGACCAAACGATGCCATCTACCGACCGAACGGCAGATTAAATGAGGGGGGAGGGGCGATACGGGGGGAGGGGAGGAGGGAGCGAGACGACGCGGAATGAGCGAGCGAAGCGAGCGACTCTGCTAGTATTAAATAAATAGCGATTGACTATAGGAAGTAGCTTTCAGCAAGAAAAAATGTCTTGTTGCGTAAACGCTAAGTCATTGACTGCTAGGGCTCAGGAACCAATGGGCAGTCCAGATAAGATGGTGGAACACAAACAAGATTAATTTTACGTGTTTTGAAACTCTCATCCGTTACGGTATTGAAATATACGCCTTTGAGCAAACTGTCATCTAAAAAGGCTTCAAAAATACGAAATCCAAAAATCTGTTTAACTAGCACGAACAAATGAGGACAAGCGAGATTTACAAGAAAATTAAAATAATTAATAACTATTTCCAAAGTGAACAAACAACTTTATCTAGCAAAAAAAAATAGCAGCTATCGTGTTGAGCTACCGTTTGAGGAAACATATATACAGAACGTATACTAATCCACCTAAAATCCTCCTCCTTTTCAATAAAATTTCCAAAAATATGTTACCGTAACGTTAACAAGAATAAAGGAAATTAAAACGAAATTATGCAATTATTTTCTAAACCTTCCATATTTATGAAAAAAATATTGAGTTGATCGAATATTGTTGCACATTTAACTTTCGTTTATGTATAATTTGTTTTTAGTTTTAATTACTATAGTTCGTATGCAAAGTAATTCTTCCCGAGGCCATGGAGTGATTAGAAGATCATGAGTGAAACCGTAGTGCACTCCGTGTACTGTTGGCTAAACTAGTAATTCTCGCTCCAAGGCCAACTGAGATAGTAGCCGCGTTCCTCAGTCCACTCTTCGACGAACACAGATGCTATCTCAGTTGACCTTGTCGCTCCGTAGCGTGTTTGTATAGGCGGTTCCTCCAGCACCGAATTCTCCAAAACCTACATCCAATTCTTGCTTGTAATTAAATGACTTTGTGTTGTTTTCCAATGGTTACCTCTGCGTAATGCAGGGAAGCCCTATACTTTTCAAATTACAGAATACGGGGCAGCAACAGCTAACGTGTTGTCGAAACCTCAGTATTAACCTTTATGGCTTGCTTCCAGGTACACGATGAGGTACCAAATTTTCATTCAATAATTAAGGTGTCACTTGGCTTGTTTGTTGTGTTAAAGGGATATACCTTCCAGCGCCATTTTTCTCGATCCACCACATCAAGTACAGCCCCAAAGGTCTATTTACTTACGTTAGTCCATCCCTCGGTAAAAAATCCGTTTTAAAATATGGCGTCTAGGAGATTTTCTGTTGAACAATTGTTAACTTTATTTAGTGTATCCTACACATATATGATGCTTTGCGCGCTTACAATAATCATGACGTTTCATCTCTGTGTGTGCATGTACTAATTTTCTAATAATTATACCATGAGATCAAAAATCTAAAAGACTAATGCGTTAAAAATTAAAATTAATTATGCCAATAGATCGCCGAAGCAAAATTATAAGACACTAGCCTAGAAAATTATAAATTGTGACGTTAAAATACGAGAATCATTGCGGTTTTTGACGACACAATCTTTAACTTGATGCTGTTTAGTGTACTATTCCCAAAACCAACCGAGACAGCAGTTACGTTTCTCTCTGCGAGGAACGCAGCTACGACCCCAGCCGACCTTGTTCTCGTCAATACGCGGATGGCAATCTCCACGTGGCTGCGATAAGGCCGGCGGAATGTTATAAGGCAGGCCGGGTGTCCCTTTAAAAGTTATTTCTTTGTTCAGCAGTCTTTGCTCGCAATGAGTAAGCGCTATAGAGAGATAGCGCTAGATAACGCTAGATGCTGCAAACTTTCGTTTTGGTGGCAACCCGGCTTTAAAACGAGAGTTTGTAGTTGCCTCGCTGCTGCCACCTAGGACGAAATGTGGTGCGTGCACCGGACAAACAGATTCACGATTTAACGTGCAGACAGAAGAAAATTCGTGCGAAGCTATGCGTAACTACGTGCCTACAAGGTCAACATTGCAGCAATCGTGTGGTTCGTGTTGCGTTAAGGAGGAATATTGAAGTCTTTTTTACACCATACTACGTCGGCGTGCAGCCAGTCTGGTTAGGGCTTTAATTTCTGTGATACGTCCACTTTGAGATTATGGGATGGCAGCCGCCATAAAGATTGAACATGGTGAACAAATTCAGTCGCAATAGCTCAAAACCGACGAGAAGGGTAAAACACGCACAACTACTGCCAGTTAAACTGCGGATACTGTTTGAAAAATTTATCCTGGCACAGCCGGGCAAAGGTTTGAACTAAGTTTTCAATAGCTGTTCGATTTTCTAAATTGATGTTTCCATCCATTTTGGGATTCCCAAAAAATCTGGAAAACTGCGAGAAAACACAGCTTACAGGATTCCCACCAACCTGGAAAACCAAGGAATTTACACCCTCGTTTAAAACACAGAGAAAGTTCACAGAATTTTCTTAATTTTTCCCCCAAAATCTGGGAAAAATGGAGAAAACACAACTCACAGGGTTCCCACCAACCTGGTAAACTAGGGAATTTACTACCTCGTTTACTATACAGGGAATGCTTAGGGAATTCTATGAATTTTTACATAAAATTCTGGAAAACTCAAAGAAAACGCGAACCACTCATCATTGCCTATAATAGGCGTTAAACACACGTTAATCAAGTACACTAATCACGCAACACTTTTGCAATTTGTGAGCCTTAAACTATAAAAGAGTAAATCTGGTAATATGTGTGAAAAAAAAATTCCTTCCTAAAATTATGGTAAGTAGCTGGAAATTGATCTCAACTACACTCTGGAAAACAGGAAAACTCAGGCAAATTTATTTCCAGTTTTTGGTGGGAATCCTTGCTGAGTTTCCATGACAACCATAAAACTAGGAATTATTAAGTAAAACGACCCATACATACAATGGGTGAGCCTAACTAATTTACAATCTTAAAAAACTTTGAAATTATCTAAAATCAAGTATTAAAAAGTTTTTAATCTAAAATTTAATTTTTAGTATTATTTCTTAATTTTTAAATTCAATTATTATTTTTATTTACATGTAATTAAACTACAATGGAGCAATAAATACTGTCCTCAAATTTATTCCAGCAGAAACTGGAAGAGTTAGGCCTACCATGCAGTCGATTTCCCAGAACTGTTTACCCCTTAATATTGTTTGCCTTTAAACCAAAAAGCCCAAACCTTTTTTTTTTAAACTAGAGAAAGTTAATTTTATCCTAAGAGTGCAGGCAAAAAAGCTCTTAGGCTGAGTCTTTTTAATCGGTTAATTTGCAGCGTCGTCATTTTTCTTAATTTGTATTTTAGATGCAAGAAGGCAAGGGAAGCTAAAGAGATTTTCGAACCCACTAAAAAAAACTGCAGAGGCACGCTTTTCACGTTTCTTGATCACCGGCTTGGGAAACAAGTTTCGTCGATGGAGTAGAAAAACAGCTTCAGCTTTTGGATTTCTTGTGATCTTCCTTCTATGTTTGAAGCAGCCTTTCTTAAGGGAAACCGTTAAAGAGTATTTCGAGGATCAAACTCTGGAGCTTGTGTCATCCTGATCACTCCGTGCTCTGTGGGAAGAATTATTTTGCTTCAATTGGTCTAGTTTGGCCTCACTAGGTACTCAAAGACTGCTTAGTAAATATTTAGTTGTAGGCCAATTATTAAACAACAGGCCTATCCACACAAATCTAGGCATAATTGCATCTAGCTGAGGGTAAAGCTAATACTGCATGTCGGAAAAAACCGTCCAGATTATAACTAGTCGCCAAACAACTTTTGGAGAAAGAAAACAAGCTGCTGCAACAACCACCTAGTCGCGACCGGTCTTCTGTACACTTCTACCAGGTCCGCCACTTTCGGATATGTTCAGGCGCACACCTCTATCACGCACTGCAAGAGCGATCTCTTTTATATAATCTAAAAGTATAGTAACCATCACAATTACCGGTAAAAAATGTGTTGGCATTAATTTTAAACGCGACGATCAAATGTTATTATTTCATTAAGTTATGCCGATATGTTAGCTGTAAGGAAGCAACGTTGTTTTAATTTACCGTGGTGTTTTAAAGTTCACTTGACTACAGTTGATAAAGTTGACGCATGGATATGCGCGGTATATAGAAGCATAAAAGTCGATTAATTTTGAAGTCGGTTGTCGGCATCGAGGTAGTGCTAACCAACCTAAAAGCGGTAGTGTTTAAATAGAATTCTTATGACTTAAAGTGATTTTTCTTTTTGCTCTTTAACAGTCGCAGATTGAAGTCTCAATGAGATACAGACGACCAAGAAAGATTGGGATTAAAGCTCCGGGCTTCGCTAAGCTTACGATTTTATCACTGTCGGGTCTGCAGTCAATGCACTTAGAGTATGACACAAGTTAATGTGTATCTGATTTGGAGGTTGTGCCCCTTTAAAACATAATACTATTGTTCTCCTGATGGGTATTCAAGTTTAAAAAAAATTGTAATGTATTTTTCGTGGTATTCTTCCGGGGGTTCGGACATCTTCTTTTTCCCTCCTTCTGTCTATGGTTCGGTTGTCAGAAGATTATTGCAACGACTTTGTCTGTCTGTCCGTGTCCGTTGCTTTTTTCAACTTCGGATGGTCAGTGCTCAGGAAATGGGCAAGAGGTTACAAGTTCAAGAACTCAATTCCAATTCATTCCTTACTGTATAGCTAGGGGTCTATACACATACTAGGCACCAGCCAGAATTTATCCTTCTAACTGACCCTGTAGGCTCCAGAGGTTCTGACCGTTCAGTCTGAACCCCAAAGACCAACTAGCTTGAGCTCTCAATCCGAGCTGCTTTTAACGCAGCCAGAACAATGGGCTCTTGCCTGAGGCTACGGCGAACAGGTGCGATCCAGTTCCAACTGGTTGGGGCAGAGGACCCCGTGTCGCCACCTGGCGGCTGGCAGCTGTCCAATTCCTGAGTCTGCACTAATTGGAACGCTGGCAGGCCGCCATGATTGAGGCAAGACTACCACTTCGTGAGTTGCGTGCTGCCGTACATGAAAGCCCGTTACACAGCCCGTTACCAAAAATTAGTTTAAAAACACAGCAAATTAAAACTTCGTTGCTTCCTTATAGCTAATAGGTTTTGTCGACGTAATTAAATGAAATAATAACAACTGATCGTCGCATGTAAACGCTAAGGATAACATGCAATCGTAAAATATAAGGATTTCTTTAACGACACATATTACCTTCCTTTGGATTACTCTCGTCGCCATGTTGCATAGATGAATTATTGTAGGCTTACTTTCGAACCAAATTCTCTGTTATCTACACTTACGGAATTAAAACGGTAGGGAAAAAAATTTTGGCCTAAAAACTGAAAATTAGGCCTAAAATCATGTTGCCACGCTGGGAGCAGGGCCGGATTTAAGCTCTTGCCGCCTGTAGGCCTAACCATAATGCCGCTTTTCAATGCCTCCAAAACTTCCCCTGTCCCAGACGCTTACGGAATATTAATTTAGCCCTCCTCCCCCTCACCCCCAGCCAGCACCTCTCTTAATTTGTATCTTCGTTTGCGATCCATAAAAGTCTGGTAGGCAAAAAATTAATAAAGTATGCATGTTACTGAGCAAAATAATTAAAAGTAACCTACTTTTTTTTTGTTTCACTGAGCGCCGCTTAGTTTCACTCGCTCATGGCTACTCATTTTATTTCGCTACTACGATCGACGCATGACAAACAAACCCAACACAGAGTGGCCACATAATGAAAAGTTCGTAAATAACGTAACTATACGTTTTAAGTAAATAACGTAACTATTACGTTTTAAAGAAAAAGTTAGTATACCGTATTCACCTACCGTATAGCACCTATCCTGCGCTCAATCAGTACTGATACAACAATGCTGGATGGCACCTGCTTTTAGTTAATAAATTTACACGAAAGTCGAAGCACCCGCAAAACTAGCACTAACTATTCTCACGTACATTATTGTTTTTACACTGTCATGCCGCCCCTAAAAAAGTGCCGCTATAGGCCCGGGCCTCTCGGGCCTACGTATAAATCCGGCCCTGGCTGGGAGGCGCACAGTGTTGTCCAACCCAATCCTTCGTTAGCTGCTACTTACGGAATTAACACGGCAGGTAAAAATTAGGCCTAAAGCTGACACATTTTGAACCGGCGATCGTGATGGTTGCTACTTTTAAATTACATAATAGAGGTCGCTTTTGAATTGCGTGATAGAGACGTGCGCCTCAACGTATACAAAAATGGACAGAAGACCGGTTGCAACTAGGCAGTCGCTGCAGCCGTTTGTTTTATTTATTTAATCGATACAGACTGTATCGATTAAATAAATAAACAAGCGGCATACTGAAAAATGTGTCACCACAGTGATGTGACGTGGTCTTGGAAAATCGTATCTAAAATGTACTTCGACGTCATTTCATTTCTGATAATCTTTAGGTTTAGGCGGATGACTGACGTGCTGTCACTTCTATAGATATACTTACTAGACATCGGTGACGTGCGTCAACAACTATTTGTCCTAGCCTTCAACAAAAAACGATAACGGTTTTTTTTCCCCTTTTTTTCCCGAGCACGTTTCAAGTTGACGCATAAGGTACTTATCTGCCCGATTGGTCTCACGTCGCTACCAGAGCGCAGTAAGCCGTCACCGTTTTGTATTTCAAAGACGACGGAAGTAAACACACCCTGGAGTTACCAAAATCGGCGCTTCCGCTTCTCACTTGCTGAATTTCCCCGAGTAATGACAAAATTTCCTTATGTTTCCTTGTGCAAATATTCCTTTTTTTTTCTTCCGTTATTTAATTTCCTTTCATTACACCACTAATTTCTTAACTGTAAAAAAAAATTATGGGGGTCTACTGATGGCCTAAGTTGTAAAATAAAATTCAAACAACTGCGTATCTTATTAGAATTAGACCTCCCTGTGCAGTTCCTGCTAGAAAAAAACTACACCCGAATTGGTTATTGGCTTGGCCTTCTTACTTAAGAGGACGTGGCAAGGTGGCTTGAAGGTTATGACCGTCTCATGTGCCAGGTCCCGGTTTCGAATCCGACCTCAGCCATCCTTGACATTTTCGTTAAGAGAAAGGCTCTGTGATGTCTCGTCCTCCTGTCGATTGTGGCATTGTAAAAGAGCCTGGGAATTTCCGATTGGATTTACCCAGCAGAATTGTCCCTCTCTCCTTTCGGCGCCATTGGCTACGGCTGGATGCGCGTCAAAAGCCAAAGCCAACAAGATGCGAGAACGAATCCTTTGTAAACACAATCCCCCCCTTTGTAAACTAATCCTCCCTACACGGAACAGAGTCGTTCCTGCAGTGTTCAATATTACATACAATAGATCCTAGCAAGAATTTATAGGGCTGGGGAAGAGAATTTGTGACTGAAACCCGCTACGTCTTAGATTCATTCCCGTTAGTTCCGTCTAAGTTTATAGAGGGCGCCACGTTTTATGCGGAAATTTCTACTCAGTTTTCGGCCTAAAATTAAACTGAACCAAACGAAACTATTAGCTTGTATTTAGTTATTCTTTCGTTTAGCTTACTTGTAAATTAGTTTACTTTAGATTTGGGCTGAAAATTTAGCAAAAATTACCAGATGGAACACGTGGCGCCCTCTGAAAACTCGGACAGAACTAATTAACACTGGCGATAGCCAGTGTTAGTAAGGGTCGACTTAGGATCTCTGTGTTAAACTTTCAACTTTGAGAGCTTATAACTCCGTCAAAATTAAAAAATTTTAAACCAAATTTGGAATCTAGCTTTGACTAGTCAAGGCCTGTCTACAGTCCAAAAATTGTGAAATTCAGTCCAGCCAAACCCGAGATACAGAGAGGGGCCAAATAGACAACTTCTTGTTCTGCTTCTTCTTGTTGTTGTTGTTCTGGGGATACTTTCGTCTGTCCTCTCTACAGGTCAAACTATTTGTCCTGTAAAGCT
>JAHWFP010266928.1:0-12941 GCA_023313725.1 Lithobius niger | reverse complement strand
TCCAAGTTAACTGAGCTTTACAATGAGTAAAAGGAATGTTTTCCAAGCCATTAAGTTAATATGTGTTTCCCCATTAACTTAAGAAATTTCACAGTTTTTAAGTTTGCATAGCAAATGTCAACTAAATTATAAGTGTCATGGCAAGGAGGGGTGGGGTGTATAATTTACACAGATGTTTTCACCATAAGGCTAGGAATCACTTATCTCTTTATTCATTAGTCCTGGATCATGATGGAATGATCCCTGTTCTATGATTCAGCCTCTTTTCTCCATTTATCTGCCATCCTGACACTTTACCACAATTCACTGTATGTTGCACAATTTTTTCTAAAAATACATGAATTTTGGACTACATCAGTTATGTTACATTCACACATATTTTAGTTTTATCTGAAAGCATGTCACAATTATTTACACTTTTGTATATGTTTGTGACCTTATACATGAATTAAATGATTTTATTTCATAGAATAATGTTTCAGAATTTCTTTTCTTGATTCAAAAGAAAGTTCTGTATTTTCCCACTATAGGGTGAGTTCGCTAAATTTAGCATCTTGGGTGGGTAGCAACTGTTGCCATGGTCAAGGGTGAGTCGTCCTGACCTATTTTGACCATCCCTTTCACTTGCTGATGCTTGCCCTTGAGCATAGACACTCTCTCTGCTGAGGGAAGGGGGTGGGCAATAACGAAAGCGGTCGGTGGGTTGAAAGGGTTGGGTGTACGGCTCTGGGCCATGCTGGCTTGATCTGACCTAAAAATGCGGCCTGGTCGAGGCCATGTAAACAATAGCTGATGGTCACTATATGAGCAGAGGGGGTAAGCTAGGTCCCTAGGAAAAGGAGACGGCCCCTTTTCGTGACGTCAAGCCTGAACTTTGCACCCATTGGTTTTGCCAATGTTCGTTTTTGGGTCACAATATTTCGGACCTGGGAAAATTCGGGGATTTTTCCCGCACACGAAGTTGTGTACTTCAATCCGACTAGTCTTTTCGTTTTCCGCTCCCCAAATTTGTTTTCCATGGATCCCCCACAGAAAAAGCGGAAGATGGCACCCAAGGAGGAACGGAGCGCGGCTGCCAATATGCCGCGTTACATGAAAGAGTTCTTGCGGCTCTTGTCTTTGAACCTGCTATTATTCGGTGTCTGCCTGGACCACTACCAGTACTGTGAGAGGATGCCCGCTCACACCGATGCTGCCTGACGAGGATCCCCTCGACTATGTATTACGTTTGTTTTTCATGGAGGTAATCTTGGAAAACCCTGGACAAAATATATTAGTGGATGGGGTTCCACCGGAAGAATCCTCACAAGCACAACAAATCCGGCTAAGTTCGCATTTCCTGACCTGTAGCCCCATTACCGCACGGCAATGCCCACATTGCCGCTATATAACATTTCCGCCTTTTCTGTTTGACACAGATGAGTTTGTGTCGTATTTCTGGCGGGCGGTCAATGCCGAAAACACCTTCTTCATGCAGCAAAACCTGCATCGAGCCTTAGCGCTGCATGGAGAGGCCGCCTGTCAGCAGGAAGCTTTCCTGCTAAACAACCCGTTGCCGGACGATCTATTGGAGTGTTTTCCCGACCACCTGCTAGAGGGTTTGCCGCCGCTTCCGGACCTCGCCCGCATCTATCATATTCAAGAACCCGATGACATCGATGCGGGAGCCTCCGGCAGCGGCGTCCAGCAGTGCCGTCGCCATGGACCATGTAGATTCGATTGCCCCGTCTGCCATGATGGGCGATATGGTAAGAAAATTTCTTATTTATTATTTTAATTACTTTTCTATCAATTTTCATCATGTGATGTTAAATTGTAAGTTTTATTCACATGTTGGTTGGTAAATATTACTTTTGATTTACTGGAAGTGGAAATGATAATATCAAATTTGCTTATGCAAAACAATTCCTGTTAAACAACTTCCAGAAGCTTATTTAAATCTTTATCGCGATATTATGCGATTTAAGCCTAATTTTTGACTGTAATGAGTCTTTAAAAAAAATCTAATGCGATATATGCATTTGAAAATATATTATTGCTATTTGAGCAAGAAAATATGTCGTTTTTGACAAGTACTTTTTTTTTCTCTCAAAAGTGTTTTAACTTTTAATTCAATGGTTCTCAAAAGTAAAACTGAGTTACCTTTAAAGCAAAATACTATTTTCAAATTTGCTTGGTATAGGCACTATAAATGGTAGGCCTTTAGGTAAGTTACATTTACATGAAATGGTATAAAGTCAATTTCTATTTATTTATATGTTGTTTTATTAACAATGTGGTGCTAATTTATTTGGAAGCACTGGAAGAGGAATTTCTACGAACTGGTTCTAAAATAACTGAAACTGCAATTTTCGTTTCATGATCTATTTCCTTATGGATGTGAAATGCAAATATTGCTTACTATTAGTAATAATTTTAATTTTATAATTCATATCCTTATGGATGTAAAATTAAACAGTATAGCATAGCTATGAACAGTTCGTTCAACCTCCGTTTCACAATAGTTAGATAATTTATGCCTTTAAAATAATTAAGGTAGCATCTGCTTAGGACCTTCATTTTTTTTCTTTAATTTAAGAAATAAATGTCCTTAAATGTTGATTACATTTTCCATTCGTGAAAGGGAATCCGTGCCATGTAGTGTTGTCATTATTTATTCGAATAATAACTTTACTTTGTCTAGGTAGTCCGAACTAATTTTATGAAACTGGACTCCTATATAGCCTATTACTTATTTATGTGGCACCGTTTCTGTTTCAAGAATAACATAGTATCAAGAATAACTAGAGTGTGAGTGAAATGCAAGTACTGAAATTATTCAGTAGGAGGGGGGGGGTGTTTTAAATCTTAATAAAATTTGTTTACCGTACGAGTTTGCATAGTACGTATAAGATTAAATGACATAAAACGTTAACTTTGAATGTCCCGTGACCATCCGGTAAAATATTGGGAATGTATCTTTACGAAATCCTTGGTTTTGAACATTTAGCCGCAATGAGCGCGGCAGCGCGAACTAAGCGCTAAAGTAGATTAGGCTCTCTGTGCGTAGGAAAATTAAATTTCCGCTGCGCGTTCGAACTCTAAATGATGAATTTAAGGAATGGTAGTAACTTATAGTCTTAAGAAATTGAATACTCTATTTGTTTCATTTAATTTGGATTAAGTATTAAAATCTTTTGACTCGGGGGTGGGGGGGGGGGGTAGTATAACTCACGAAGTTGTCATGCTGTTATAACAATTTATGTCGGGAAGGAACATGTTCCAGCTATTTTCATATGCTTGAACTCCTATTCCTGTATACCATTTTACAGTAATTTCCCTCCATATTGTTCTTATGAACGTGAGAGAAATTAAGGTAACAACAACATCGCCCTATGCGAAAATGTATACTTACAATGAACCAATTTACATGTCAATTTCACATGCATTCATAATTTTATGAATTAGATTTTAATCTTTGTCGTTCAATTTTCTTTATTTTAAGATGATCCAGATAGCGACAGCGGCGATGAGTAGCGCCGTTGCCTTTGCCGTGTCTCGGCTGCCCGCTACCATGTAAGCGGCGTAGTCGAGCACGATATTTCCCACCCTGAATTCAGGGGTGTATATATTGTATATATTTATTTTATTATTTTATTTTTTTTTCTTTATATTTTATTTGGTAAGGTGAAGGGAAATTTCATGTATCATATGATCATAGATCTCTAAAAGTTCGTCCAAATTAAATTTTCTTATTAATTTCTTAACTTTTTACATGAAATTTTAAATTTCCCTGTTCTTAAAGTTTCGATAATCCTCATTTTATCATGACCAAGTATTAAATTCATACTTCTTAAATCTGTGATCGTACAATGTTTTATATGTATGTTTTTGCGTTTTTTCAATCCTTTTATTTCAGGAATTAATTCATGTTTTGTACATAGTCAATGTTTACTGTTTTATTATTTTATTGTTTGACTATTTCCATTTATGTTGCCATTTTATTTCATTTATGTACCAGAATCCTGGAGTTGTCTATGTGTTGTACATATTTATTTTGATTTTTACTTTGTTTTGCAACATTTTTTATGTTAATGCACGTAACCGTGACTTACCGTAAAGAATTTTAATTTTACGTCAAAATTGCTTTCGGTTACTAATATTTCCTTCAAATACAATTTTCTAGTCAAAATTATTAAATTCAATTTTCTTAAATTTTGGTCATTTTAATAATTTAAATTTTCTTGAATTTTCTTTCATCTGATAAATTTTATTTCAAATTTTCCTTCTACTGTAACTTATGGTTACGACATGGTTGCGATTTTACACTATTAATTTTTTTTTTATGATTTTCCATGTCCTAATTGCAATTCTATATTACATGTTTGTAAATACTTCGCTGTTAAATTTTAATTAACCTTATGTTAATTATTTCTATGATTTGCTATGTTTTTGTAAATAATTCTATGTTCATTTTATCACGTTGTAAATATTTATGTTTCGTATGTTATGTTTTGTTTATACGCGTTTACGTATATTTTTTTATCGTATTATTTGTTTGTACATATGTTTTTCGTATTTTTTTTATAAATGATAGTATTTTCTTAAACAATCTACGAGTTTCCGTCTCAAAAGTTATATTACGTTACATCCTGAGACATAATAGGCTTAGCTATTTTCATGAATTTATACGATGTAAACATGTTCAGTATCATGCACTGTGAGAATCGAAACTGCGTACGTAACTGGTCTAACAATCATGCGTTGGTTTCGGAAAGGAACTTCCGTTTTTATTCACTAGGGTCCCCACGTGCAGAGCGCGTGAACGCTCCTTCGTGGTGACGCCATGTTTTCTTTGTTCTCCGTTGGATATGCAAAGAATTACTCATCCTCAACGTTTGCCTCTTCCAACTGCCGACGCAGCCTAATTTCTGGGGTAGTTTTACTGCTACGGGTATTATAAACATGCGTAGAACCAAGCATTCTTTGTTTATTAAGTTCGTAATCTATTTTACGGTATTTATTTTGTAAATAAGCGGCAGATTTTGGCTCAACGCTGGATCGATTCGACCAAGTCGAGGTCTTTTAACAGGAAAGGGAACTACACCGATGTGAGTAGTGGCCGCACAACTACTTTGAATGCCCAGACCTTAGTAGACAAATTACCATAGGTAAAAAAACCTATTCACAATAATTGCGAGTCGACGGAAAGCCAGTTCCACAATTTTCCTGCAATGGAGAGATGACTTCGAATCAGAAGTGAACCAGATGCCCTAATCTTGTACCTCAGAACTGATGGTAGAGTCACAACGTCCAAAAGATAGATGTGAAAATACTAAGGTAAAAAAAAAAAATGATGAAATAAAAAAATGGCATTGGATTTTTTTCCATGGATTTTTTTTCCTTTGGATTTTTTCTTTGTATTTTTTTTCCTCTGCATTTTTTCTTTGGATCTTTTTTCTTGGATTTTTTTCTGTGGTTTTTTTCCGAATTTTTTTCCGTTTACCATTATTATATTACCACTTCGTACTGTTTTGGAGATGCAAAACTATTTCATGCTTCGAGAATCATAAATTTTCTACAACTTCCGTAACTGGGGTTATGTTTACTCGAATCTTTTTTTAATGTCTATATTCGATCAAATTCAATATTCCACCCCCTCCTTCCCCAGTTACGGAATTTGTAGAAAATGTATGATTCTCGATGTCCCCCCCCCCCCCCGCACCCCTTCCCTTTCTATTTCAGTTTTGGTGGAAACAACGTGATTTCACAAATTTTCTTCCCCGGTTGTTTTTTCATCAACTTTTTTTCCAGGCTTTTTTTTTACGAGGTTTTTTTTTCCGTACACCCATAAAACACAACAAAAAAGAACAAATTTTATGGAAGAAAAGGAGGGGCATTGAGGCTTGTGCCACACGCCTTTTGCCTTGAATCCGCCACATTAAAAAAAAATTTTGACCGTATTTATCCTGGCGGTATTTTTTCCCGGGAGGTATTTTTACCAAGGGATATTTTTTCCGGGGGTATTTTTTCCGGGGTATTTTTCCAGGGGTATTTTTCTGGGGGTATTTTTTCCAGGGGTATTTTTTCCGGGTATTTTTTCCGGCGGTATTTTTATCTACCACTGGGGTCTGGGGGAGAGCTTCCCTAGAGCGTTCCGAGCAACTGAGGCATCTTATGGTCCATCACTGCCGAATCCAGATTCTGTAAAGTACATATTCATTTCACACATCCTGACAGAAAGTATGTAGCATTATGACACGTACAAGGGGGAGGGGGGGGGGGGGGAATGAAAAAAGAAACGTAAATTTTGCACTTTTGTTCAGTTTGGTTTCCTGTAGAGGGGATGGCCCTATAATCCCTATCCCCCTCATTTTTTTCCTGCGGCACTGATTTGTACTGGCAGCACAAATACGGCCTAAAGGCAGAGTCGTTACAAAACTAACAGCTCGATCGATTAGAAGGAGCGAACTGGCAGCTGTTTGTCCCTGAATTAATGAAATAGTTTTGCAGCTCCAAAACGGTACGAAGTGATAATAATGGTAAACGAAAAAAAAATCCAAAGAAAAAAAACCACAGGAAAAATCCAAGAAAAAATATCCAGAGAAAAAATCCAGAGTAAATAAAATACAAAGAAAAAATCCAAAGGGAAAAAAATCCATGGAAAAAAAATCCAATGCCATTTTTTTATTTCATCATTTTTTTTTTGTACCTTAGTATTTTCACATCTATCTTTTGAACGTTGTGACTCTACCGTCAGTGTCTGAGGTACAACATTAGGGCATCTAGTTCACTTCTGATTCGAAGTCTTCTCTCCATTGGAGGAAAATTGTGCTTTCCGTCCACTCGCAACTAATTATTGTGAATAGGTGTTTTACCTGTGGTAATTTGTCCACTAAGGTCTGGGCATTCAAAGTAGTTGTGTGACCACTACTCAAATATGTAACTTCGGTGTAGTTCCCTTTCCTGGTAAAAGACATCGAATTGATCAAATCGGTCCAGCGACCTGATCA
This sequence comes from Lithobius niger, assembly GCA_023313725.1. Lineage (NCBI taxonomy): Eukaryota > Metazoa > Arthropoda > Chilopoda > Lithobiomorpha > Lithobiidae > Lithobius > Lithobius niger. The sequence goes on along the minus strand of JAHWFP010266928.1, from coordinate 5,949 downwards.
AATCGGTCCGGCGTCGTTTTACCAGGGGCCTGCCTGGTCTGCGTGACTAGTCACCAGAAGTATACAATTGATGGTAAAGAAAATGTGGCGCCTTTCCCTCCCCCCAAACTAAACTGCAAAAAACAAAATTTGAAAAGCGTGTATAAGTTAAAATTAATCACTTGTTTAAAAATAGCATAGTCACAGGAAGGCAGAGTAGGGTCACGACTGCCTTACCACCAAGGTTAGACCTGCCAGGATCACAAAGGTCCCCAATGGCCGTACAAGATGCATAGGAAGGGGAGGGTAGATGGCCAATTATTTTGCAATAGCACTAAGTAAAATTTTACAAAGCATAAAATATCAACTAACGTAAGTTGATGGTCACTGCATTAAAATGGAAGGGGGGGGTGTTCCACTAACACCAAATCTAGTTCAGAGTTCGTTTGTTAAAATGTATATGCAAATGCCTCACCGTAATCGGATGTTGTGCGCAACTGCTCGCAAAAACACTTCAATTCCCGACTGCCCTCGGCGTATTGCTCAGACAGCTAGGCTTTAAGTTTTCGTTGCATTTGCTCGTAAATGCTTAGTTTTGTCTTGATGGGCAGCTTCGAATGAGTCTGAACAAAGAAGAGCATGGCACAGACAACGTGGTAGCCGAAAATGGAATGCTAATTGGATAAACGGGATGCGTGTTATAACAACTTCAATGTAGTCCCCACGCCCACATGAGTCTTTCCTGCACGGTGCAGGAAATTGAATGGTGCACCCATCAAAGGTCCTACAGCACTGAGAATACATACCTGACAAATAGAACCAAGGTTTGTCCCTAAGATGGAGGCCACTGCATGAGCTTACATTGGGGCACAGCCCCTTCCCCCATACAAAGTTTATCTATGTTCCTTAAACTAAACAGAAAAAAACACCCCTGGGTTGGGAACGTTCAAGCAATACGTCTCAAGTAAGTAATACGTCTCAAGAAATAAGCTATTTTAATCATCCCCCCCCCCCTCACCCTTCGTCATCAATTGACGAACAGGCATAGGTGATAGTCTCTGCTCTCTTTAATTTACGGGCGGTGTCAGGAATCAACTGCCAACCAAGGAGTATTAGTCATGTTTATTGTTGGGAACAGAAATAAGTTTGGTAACTAGGGGGTTGAGGGGGGCAGGGTGCCCCTATGTAAAGTCATGCATTTCCTCCCCCCTCCCCCGATCTTAGGGACAAACATTCGTCCTATGTGTCAGGTGTGTAATCTCAGTGCTGTAGATCCTTTGGTGATTGCACCTGAACCGGACAATTTCCCATACCGTACACGTAAGCTGTCATGAGGAAAACTAGAAAACGCACAACCGCTTCATCTTTATTGAATGACTATTTTCGTCATTTGAATACTGTATAATTATTATGGCTATAAAAAAAATAAAACGTTTAAAGGTCAATATCGAAGAAAAAATTACCCCCCGGCTTCTTTTTTTTTGGGGGGGGGGGGGGCTTGACCTCCCTGCTCCCCCTCCCGCGTTATTTAGGTCATTGCTCGACAGGCTAAATAACCCAATGATATTAGTTACTGTAGAAGTAAAATTGCAGCATCAGTAGTGAAGGGCTAGTAACGACAGATTTGAATAAGCGCCGGGGGAGGGGGTAGGGGGGTCTCCCGGAGCTTATTCGAACCTGTCGTTACCAGCCCTTAACCCTTTTCACCACACAACCCTTTCCTTTAACCCTATTTCCCTAACCCTTTCCCTTAACCCTTTTTCCCAACCCTTTCGTGGCTACGCAGGCCCAGGTCCTGTAGTAGGAGCTCGCTTGCCATCGCTCGCTCCGCCCGCCCGCCCGCCCGCTAGCGTGCCTCCTTCCTTTTTTCCCCCCGTACCCGTTTCCCTCCCTCTGACGGTGTTCGCTCGCTTCGTCGTGCCGTGGTCGATGCTTGCCCATGCCGCTGGCTCGTTCCTTCCCTCTTCCCGGCGTTGCTGCTGCTGAGAGCGCTTGGTGACTAGCCTATAGGCCGTCGTTCACGCGTGCGGCGTTTCGTAAAAACCCCCAAAATAAAGCTTTATTGAGGACATTACATCGTCCAAAAAATAAATTAAAAGCAGAACAGCCAAAATGGATCTCTTTCGTACTATTTGGTGGCCCTGATAAGGGCCGTTTTTTTTTTTTTTAGATATTATGGTTCACTTTACCTCCGTCTTCTGTTTTTGCGCCCGTATTTCTTCAATCCATCTTTTTAGAGCTCTTTCCAGCTGTTCTATTTTCCTCTTCTGCTCTTTCAGTAACAGCATCCTACGTCTGTATTGGAATTCCGGGCATCTTTCAAGTCGTTGGAAAAATGATAGGCGCTTTTCTCCACTCGTTTTCACTGTCATGTTTTCTTTCTTTCAATTTCCTGTACACCCGCAACGTGTTTGGTATCCAGCCGTTGCGAGGTGCGTGTAGCTACAGTATAAGATCGCCAGGAAGGAGGTTTGAATTCGAGCGCTCAAAATGTCCGTCTCTCCCATACTACGCATGCGCGATGCTTAAGTGGTTCTAATTGAAAAGAATACCGTGCGCCCTTCCCCTATCAATTGAAATTACTAACGGTTTCCTCTACATCGTTGTCACGTCCTTTTGTATCTAAATTATAATTATTAACGGTCATTCTTGTCGCAGTTAACTTTAGAGTCGTTCTTGGGCGAGCAATCCGTTTAAGCCGTTTAACCCGTTTAAGAAAGAAGCCTTGTAAATAGTGGAAAAGTAAAACAAAGTGAGTTCACATAGTGATACTGGGCCACTTTGCAGTTGAGCGTTTGCATTACATGCTTCGACATGGCAGAAAAAGAACCCACAGAGAGTGACAAAGATGTAGATATTCTTGTCCAAAAACTTAGAGATTGTGAAATCCAAACAAAAATTATTCCAGCTGACTTCTTCGGGCACCTCCCAGGATTAAATGTCCGGCTGTACAACCCGATTTTATCTGAATCTTTGGCGTGTATGATATTCTTTAGACTAGAAAAAGAAATACAGTATTTACGCGATCAATATTTGGATTTCTGTGGTTCTCATTTTAACATAAAGCGAAAACATGCATGCTTCGGAGATGCTGAGGACCTACGTTACCGTTACTCTAGTTTTCGCTTGCGAGCTCTTCCTTGGACACCTACCTTGCGTGCACTGCGAAACTATGTGAACAAGATTACTCAAGAAGACTATAATTTTGTCCTCATCAATCGTTTTCAAGACGGTACGGACTGTATGAGTTTTGTTACTGAAGATCATAGAATTGCAGTTTCTGAATATATTACTACCTATCTGTCTTTTGGTGCAGAACGTGACTTTACGTTTCGAAACAGGGGTTATGTGGAAAACCAGAGCTTTACGGTCAAACTACGTAACGGTGCCTTGTTGAAACTGAGCCCCCCTACTAACGAGTGTTACAGTTTCGGTGTACCGCAGAGGCCTTACGTTTTAGAACCCACAATAAACCTAGCATTTAAAAAAATTGATACTTCTCAAAAGGCCAAATATCCTACTTGTAGAATGTCTGCCTCACTGTAATTCATTAAACAACCAAGCACTCACCATATCCATCGTAAAGAAAAAAATGGCTCCTCACCACCAGGACCCGCGCAGGCTTTGACTAAAGCTGTCAAATAGTGGAAAACGTTAAAATTGGTTCTACAATTGTTTCTTTGAACTTCGTTTACCTCACCTTCAAGTCGTCATATCCTCATACACCCCCCCCCCAACACATCCGCTTTCCGTTATTAACCGTTGGGAAACAATGTCTTAAATTAATCGACCAATCAGAAGTTTGTTAAAGGATGCCAACTTCTATTAATCGACCAATCAGAGACGTCTTTAAAAATCCTGCACATACCGAATCGAAATCTCTAACTTAGTTGTACAAGCCTAGACAGTTCTGAGCCGGCTTCACCCCCTATTCTTCAGTCAGAATTGACTACAAGGTACAACAGAGAAGAATTTTTGAACAAAACCATTCGCACGAAGCGCCGTTCATAGCATCGCAATGGAGGGCAAGAACATGCTTCCCGTCTTCCACGACAGCGCCGAAAAAGAAGCTGCTTTCCAAACTTTGTCCCAAGAACTAGCGAAAATCGTTTGGCAAGAAGAAGTCTACTGTAAGGGATATCGTCTGAAGCGGGCGAACCGTTATGGATCAATTATTTTAGAGCCGATCACGGAAAACGGCCGGCCTCTAGGCGAACACCCTGAAAGAAACAATGAACTATTGGAAGATCACCGTTCGAGGCAAATAGGAAGACGGAACAGGGCGTGGGACGAAGCGGCCAAACGAGCGGGCATCTAACAAAAAAAAAAGAAGCGAGCCCCTGTAACCTACACCAAACAACGGCCCTTTTCAGGGCCACCAAATTTTACGAAAGAGAACCATTATAACTGTTTTTCCGCACAAAGCTAGCGATGAGATGCTACATTAAAATTATAATAATAACTTTTTTACCCTGCACGCTAACCCATTCACATCCAAAAGCCGAACCACACCCCTAGTCCCGCAAACGGTCCCCGTCCCACTTCCAAAGAAGCCAGCATTATCTGGCCACTCAATTTTAAGCGTTTTTATTTTCATTTTAAATTTATTAGACGAAGCTGGGGAGAACCAGGCCTTGTAGGAAAGCATGCCCGCGCATGAATTGAGGGGCAGCCTAACACTAGCCCGTACTAACTTCCAAAACCCACTCACAACCCAAAATGCTCCTACGGCCCCCAAACTTCACCCGCCCACACACCCACCATTTCCCCACCCCTCCTCCCCTGCCTTACCCCTACCTGTCCACTAAGGGTGCAACGAAGAAGAAGGGTGTTCCCTCGAAGAAAATAAAGAAGGGTGTAACCACAGAGAATCTGAAAGAGAATTAACTGGAGTCTGGACTTCCCCCGAACTGGAAAAAGCTCTACAAGTAGGCTACAAAATCAGCAAGATCTACGAAGTTTGGAATTTTCAGCGTGATGAAAATTTCACCTGTTTGAGTCCTACATAAAATCGGTTTTAAAAGTGAAGGAGCAATATGAAGGCGGTGAAAACATAAAGAGGCAGCCATCTTGGATGTCTAACAAACGAAATTTAAAAAAAATGTACGGCCCAACTGCATACATCTCTAAATTCATGGCCGGAGGTACCAAGCAATACTCCATGTTGATTAAATTTTCAGATCAGCCAACTTGAACCAAGCATATAATAAAAATTCGTGGATTTAGTCTGGATTCTGAAGCACTGGAATCTCTTAACCCAGAAGTGATGGAACCATGATTCTAGGACGTCAATATGATCGAAGGATTACAATCACCAACCCCAACCAGATCATACGTAAACAAAATCGAGTACTTAACGCTTACAGACAAAAGACGTACAAACTCGTATACAACAGAAGAATAATTAAAGAAGACTTTACCACTGTCCCCTTTGGGTGTAAGGCACCTTAAAAAAACTTGGCCACAGTAAAAAAAAGCGACAACATTTTTTAGTAGGCAGATAATAGTACTTATGTGTTGTGATAAAAAAATTTTAAAGAAATTTCCACATTTTTTTTATTTCTTAAATAAGCCTAAATCTGATGTGAACGCAGCACACTCATCATTCGTCCCTCAACCATGGAAGAGAAACGTCTCAAGATAGCCCTGCTCCTGCTCGGTATTTTGTCAAGTTTCACTGCTTGTCTGGAAGTTTATATTCTAGCGAGAAATAACGCTAGTGAAGTCAGCAATCATGTTACCAATACAACTTACATACTACCGACCATTAGACCCCAATGTTGGTCCGCTATCAAAACTTCAACAGGTCAACGCTTTACATTGTGCCTTCACTCAAGCAAAGACTATTCTGTAGCTAGCAGACATCCAACAACAACAACTATCGCCAATAACAACAACAGTGCTGACACGAATGTCTTCAATAATACAGTTTGAAACACCTTATTTTATGCTAATTGCTGGTCCTTCACA
>JAHWFP010266927.1:0-10117 GCA_023313725.1 Lithobius niger | reverse complement strand
TTACACCTAGACCCTAACTGTCAAAGCTTGTCCGTGTTCCTTCTAGGTTTTGACTTTTAGATCCTTACTCTAAACATTTAACGTTCCGTTTTTGTTTATTAATTCGTGTTACTTTTAGAATTGCAGCTAAACTGTAAAACAGTGCAGTTGACGGTCACAGCTGATAGTTTAACACAAGAGACCCTAGGCTGACCCTCACTAATCTAGCTATCGCCAATGTTAACAATAGAAACAAATCCTTTAATCTTCAGTCTATGTCTCGCAGCTGATGTTTGCTAATTGATATTGTTGCATAATAACAATGTTTAAAACAATGTAAAACAATCAATCTGGTGGTTTAGAGCTCCGTAACCCCTGAACCACTTGACCAATTAGAAAAGGCCTTATGAAAAGGGCACATCTACAGAGCAATACCTGTAAAATGAGCTAAGAACCAGCTTTATAGGACAAATGGTTTGACCTGTAGAGAGGACAGACGAAAGTATCCCCAGAACAACAACAACAACAAGAAGCTGAACAAGAAGTTGTCTATTTGGCCCCTGTCTGCATCTCGGGTTTGGCTGGACCGAATTTCACAATTTTTGGACTGCAGATAGGCCTTTACTAGTCAAGGCTAGATTCCAAATTTGGTTTAAATATGTTTACTTTTGACGGAGTTATAAGCTCTCAAAGTTGAGAGTTTAACACAGAGGTCCTAGGTCGACCCTTACTAACACTGGCTATCGCCAGTGTTAATGTCAAAATTTGGGAAGCAAAATAAAAACAATAAATGGATACTCCTGGCCATCGACGTTTTCAGTAGACAGATCTACGCTACTCCCATTATATCCAAGGCGGGTAAACATGTAGTGGAAGGGTTCAAAAGAGTTTTTAAGCAGGCAAACGCGGTTCCCGAAAATTTGCAAGTAGAGAGGAGGTTAGAATGGTACTCAAAGGTTTCGCACGATTTCTTAACAAATAAAAAGGGAATAAACCTATTTTCTTCAAAAACAAACAACGAGCACAAAAATGCAATAGCAGAAAGAGCCATAGGCACAATAAAGCGGAAAATATATAAAATAGCGACTTACCGCGGCACTTACAAGTATATTGACATTTTACGAAAAATTTTGAAAGGCTACAATTCTGCCCCCCACCCAGCAATTCGCGGCCCACCAAACTCTGTGAATTACGCAATCAGTATTTCTTTTGAAAAAATTACCATTCGCCCGTCACAGTTTCAAAAACGCAGGAACCCTCAAAAAAATACACTTTCGAAGTCGGGCAGAAAGTGAAAGTGTCAAAACTGCGTCATAAATTTGGGCGAGGGTATAAACCAGGGTACGGGCTAGAAGAATTCATTATCGATAAGCGTTTCCCCTCTACCCCCACACACTTATTCCCTCTCCGACTTGCAAGGTGAACAGATCATGGGCAAGTGGTATGCTCACGAGCTGCAGCTCTCTAGGAAACAAAAGGACGATTATCATACTATAGAAAAAATTTTGAAAACACGTGGTAAAGTCCCCAATCGACAATTTCTTGTAAGGTGGAAGGATTACGATTCCTCTTTTGACAGTTACGTTGATTTAAAATATAGTCCCGCATCTTAAAAAAAATAATCTGCACGATGGCTGCTCATGATAACTTTTTCCTGCAACTCCCCAGTAATGCATCACCCGACTTGTACCCTAATATGATGAACAATGGGTCGATGTTTTTAAGGATTTTCTAAATAATTATATTACTCATATTCACGGCAATGATCCTCCAGTTAAAATAGACGTGAATAATGACAAGGGTCGAAAATTATTTAGAGTACTGCTCAAGCCAAATTGTGAAGTTTCGATAGAATCGCGATTGGCGATATTTTAGGTTTTGACGGAGAAAGAGACGAATTAGTAAAAAAACCCACTGAGGTACCTGGATTGCCTAGAAATGTACTTGAAGATCCATCGGATCATTGGCACATTAACGTCGTATGTGACAGAGAAACATCGTACGTCATTGAACATACAGTTCCCGAAGGTTTATATTCTGATGTCGCTACATTAATGGACACCATAAACGACATTGTTAAAAATACTAGAGCAAAAGACGACATTAACTTCGGATACGACCCCCTAACCAAAAGAGTTGGGGTAGAGTTGGCTTACGATGTTTCTGTAAGCTTTAATGCAGCTATGGGAGAACTTATGGCGATAGGCCATGCTGGAGGCATATGAATCACAGTTTTTCAGCCACCCAGTAAATTTAGGTATTGGCTTTAAAACAATTTGCGTGTTTTCTGATATAATTTCACCAGACGAAGTTGTGGGCTCGTCTTTGGCGCCTCTATTGAGATGTATCCCTGTACGTGGCGTGGATGGGACCAACATTTCAGAAATCTACCAATTTGCATTCTATAAACCCTTAGTGCGTAACGCCTTTCACGAAATTAAAACTTTTCTGCTGGAAGATACAGGAAATTTAGTACCGTTTGCGGGGGGGGGGGGGGGGGTCAATCTGACCCTGCATTTAAAAAAAATAGATTAAAAAAACGAAAGTACACGAGGCTTGTTAGCCAGTTAGTGATTAGATGCGGTCGGAGAAGGATGTTTATTGTTTTCTATTTGGCGACAATAACAAACATTTTTTAAACAATGAAGGTCCCTCCACGTAACACGTTAGCGGCATGCTTTAATGATTATTCCCGCCAGAGTGGGGCAGGCCCACCTGATTATTTTGCCGGAAGTCGTTTCCAGCGCGGGAACAGATTGCTTTCGAACTTCAGAGCTAGAGCTATTCTGTTGTTTTACCGTTTATGAAAAATGCAGCATTAGGTGCCGGACGTTATTTTTTAATGCAGGGGAAACAGTTTCTGGGAGATATGAGCAGTGGGGTAGGGTTCAGGGATGCTGCCAGTCAGAGAGTAGGCCAAGTGAAATCAGATTTCCTAAACACTGTATTAGGGAGGTAGTGGGAGACGGGCGAAAAAAAAAGGAAGAAAGCTAACTTATCTGCCCCATTTCCTCTTCCCCCAATCAGTCTGGCTCTAGATGCGTGACAGGACGGATCAGAAAGAAGACACGTAAGAAACAGACTAATCCCAGAACATGTGACATTTTCGATTATTTTCTTTTTTTTTTAAATGGCGTTAGTCCATCATGCTTCGCAAGAATGTGACTCGGGTGGTTTTGAAGTTTTTTCGGTCCCTCCAGCGGCTATTGATACGTTGGAAGTGCAATACGTCGAGCATTTCCCCATTAATTCCCTAACTTCGTCCACTCCCATAGAGTTTAAAGTACAAACTTCAGGAAGCTACTTGGATTTAGACCAGTCTTTTTTAAAACTGCAGGTCAAAATTGTTAATGCCGATGGAAGCAGCTTGGCGGCAACAGATAAAATTTCGACGGTTAATAATTTCCTTGACTCACTTTTCCAACAATGCTACGTGATTTTGAACGAAACTCTAGTCTCCGCATCGGACTCCTGTTACCATTATCGCAGTTACATTGAAAATTTATTAACGTATTCAAAAGAAACGAAAAGATCGCAGTTACGTCTGGAAGGCTGGTTTAAAGACCAGGCAGGCAAATATAACGATCTAGACCCTACTGACGATAAAAATAATGCGGGTCTCATTAATCATTGTAACTGCATAAAAGCGTCAAAGACTTGGGAATTGCTCGGCAGATTGCACGTAGATTTTTTCCAACAAACATGACACCTTTTGAATGGAGTGGACGTGCATTTAAAACTCATTCGCAGTCCAGATACATTTTCATTACTTTGCGCAGACAGCTCGAAAACACCTAAGGTAGTCATAGCGAAGGCCTCCTTTTTCGTAAAAAAAGTAAAACTGTCTCCCAATATCCTCCTCTCCCACGCCAAAGTACTAGAAAATTCGAATTCCCGTTATATTTTAAGAAAAGTGGAGATGAAATTTTCACGATACCTGCTGGCACTCTAGACGGCAGTATGATTCTCCTATTGTTGGCCCCATCCCGAGTCTCGTGTGTGTAGGCATTGTAAAGAACGGCGCTTTTTCTGGTGCATATACAGAAAGTCCTTATTTTTTTTACCACTACAAAGTTAACCACATTGCTCTTTCCATCGAAGGTCGTCTGATACCTTCCAGTCTCTTCAAACCAGATTTTGCGAACGATTTGTATTCAAGAGATTACTGGTCCTTGTTTACCTGTACTGGTCGCGACCTGACCGACGCTGCCCTAGATATTTCCTACGAAGATTATAAAGGTGGCTCCATGTTACACATGTTCGATCTGACTCCAGACAACTGCCCCGGTGCCCCACACCTAAGCCTTGCAAGACAAGGGTACAGTGCGCCTGGAATTAAAGTTTGCCACTGCATCTACGACACCCGTCAAGGTCATATTCTACTGCCAGTATCAAACCGTAACGGAAATAGACAAAAAACACAGCATTATAATCGATCAGTGAACGTCCGAACTAGCTTGCCTTCATGGACTCTCTACAACTTTCTAGGCTTGCTCGCAAAGACGCCAAACTTTCCAAAATGTATGCCGGCACATTTCCTTGTGATTTACTTCAAAAACACCCAGTGCGTGAAATGTGTGTTTTTCTAATAAATCAAGACTTGCATTATTCTCCAGGATCCCACTGGGTCGCTGTCATGCTTCAACCCGAAAAAAGAAACGCTGTGTACTTCGACAGCTACGGCGGACGTGCCACCAATACTCACATTGATTCTTTCTTAAAGAAAAACAGTGACAGTTGTGATTATAACACGGCAAACCTTCAATCTCCCTGTTTGAACGTGTGTGGCGCTTACTGAGTTTGTACTTTTGTTATCATGCTGCGAGAGGACATTCATTACGTCAGGCCCGTAGGCAGCAAATTAAAAGTGATACGGCAAAACCAAATTATCCTTGGGGGTCTGAGGGAGTGCGGTAAAGCTCCCCTAGTAGACCCCCAGAAGCAGAAACAATACAGCAGTGTCTTATCTGGCTTCTGGTAACCATGTTTTGAACAATATTTGGGGTTTTCTTATTTTAGTCAAAATATGGATCACAGCAGGGGCGGATCAAGGAATTTATGATGGGGGAGCGGAGAAATTTTTTTTAAACAGATTTTTCGCTTTTTGTCAGTGGCGTAACTAATGGGGGGGGGGGGGGCAAAGGGGCGATTCGCGCCCTCTGAGATTTTGAAAGCTTAGTCGGCAAATTGGCCAAGTAACTTTTTCCAAAACTGAAAAATTATTTACCGTCCGATGGCTGCATTTTGAGGTCAAAGACGCAACTTTCATCTTAGCTAATTTGTACTTCTACTGTTTCTCCTTTAAATCACTAAAGTAACCAGGTAACAAATGGAGAAATACGAAAATCAATAAAAATAAACAGTAAGAATTACTAACTCCATATTTTGCTTAAAATTCCCAACAAAGTATAAGTGTTTAAAAAATAAGTATCTAGTATGAAAAACTGAAAGATTTACATTAGGCTACACATTTTTTTATGCGTATAATGCATCAGCAAAGCTGGTTTTATAAAAATGTTTCCAACGGCACTTTACAAGGGCAGAAAATGCCGAAAAATAGCAAAAATGCATCAGCTTCCGTGGCTCTTATTCGGTTCTACCTCCACACCATTTGGCTAGATGCCTAGTTTTGCCTCCTCAGTACAAAACCCTAGTTACGCCACTGCTTTTCTTTTTGTAGTTAGCCCCACCAACTGTGGTGCATTTCCCTGACCGACAGTGACTTGTTAGTTTGTGACCCCAATTTCAACCATGAGGGTACTATGTGCTATTAAGTGTAAGATTTAATGAAAGGGGGAAAAGTTTTGTGCTCATATAAGGTTTTGAGTGTATCCAAATTACGTGTCATCAGTGTGGGAAGTACATGTTTGAGTTTCAGTCGGAACAGTTGGATTTTATTTCTTCTCAGATTAGCGTACTTCGCATTTTAACAAGGCCAGTCTTTAATGAAGACTGTTTGCTTCTTTTACCCAGTACCTTGTGGTTTATTTTTTTATTTACGTGACGTCATTTTACTACCCTACCCTTGTGTACGATACGTAGCATATAAGTAACCCCCCACCGGGTAGATCCGCCACTGGTTGTTCACAATATTGTTGCCGTGTTGGACTTTCTCCAACGTTTGATGTCGACCATTTGCTGAAGCTTGCTTTGGAGAGCGCCATGTTTTGAAGCGTGCATTTTACTTCTCTCCCCGTAAACCTCCTTCCTTATCTAGATCAAGCTCATTGTCATTCGTCGGTCAAAAGCTGCTCATGAAAGCTCATGAAGCTGCTCATGAAAGCTGGCTCATTGTCATTCGTCGGTCAAAAGCTGCTCATGAAAGCTCTGCAGGAAAGCCATACGCGTACTACAGGGTCGCTTCAAAGGGTTTACGGCGCAGCCGTATTGTGTGTGTTTGGCTATGTGGTATTTTAAAACTGTGTGCCGAAAAGTGGTACGGCAAATGCCGCACCAGCCGTACCGCTTCCTACGGCCCTGCATTACGTGACATTGTTAAGAATTTTGATAGCAAAACTAAGTAGAGCAACGATTTAAAAGTTGCAAAATTCGTAAGACTCATTTTCAAGCACACATTCGCACAAGTATGCAGAGATTTGCTGTGTTTTAATCAAACTGGACTATTTTCGCAATTTGTGGGATGACTTTATTTATTTATTTATTTTTAACTTATTTTATTTATTTATTTATTTGTACGTAGTTTATAGTGTGAACATGCAATAAACCAAGAGTAAACACAAATTGTACATACGGGGAATTTATTTACAATACGATTAGATGTTAGTATTTACAGGTGTCAACTGGAGGTTAGGCTACATGAATAATATAACGGTTGACAGTTTACACGATCAACTAATAGAACGAATTCGTTCTTAGACTAGGAAAAAAAAGTACGACAATAATATTTTTCTTTTGAATATTTAAAAAAGTCAGACATGCAAATTCGCTGAAAAAAGCCGATATTTCGACACACGATGCTAATGCAATCCCCATCTTCAAAGCTGTTCATGAAAAAAAAAATAATAAATACCGCTCTGGAAATGCGTCCACTTTTTTTTTTAGTAAACTTGCACGTTTGGTTTTTTTTTAAATATTCAAATTACAGGCAAAATATATAGGCCTACTGCGAATAATAATTAAAAAAAAGTACAATACTCACGATTATGGCGTAAAATATTCCACTACACTACACTACACAATAGCACTGAGAATATACGATAAGAAAGTGTCATTGTTATTATCACTGCTCTCAACCGAATTGAGCATCACAAACAGCGATGCGCTCGTTGATTTCAGCTAGTTTAAGACGCAAAGTGTCCCAAACTTCGAGAGGGAGGTGAACGCCTTTAAGAGGGGCGAGCAATTCGTCCAAGCCCGAAGGCTGAAACTGAAGTAGGTTAACTTGGACTTCGTTGGTGTCCGAATAATATCTGCATATACAAACACGTTTATTGGCACTTATTTCGTGTCAGTGCATGACGGTCCCATCGGTTACGTAAGTTGGGTAACTTACGGGGTTCGCAATTTCCTCATCCAAGGTGTAATTCGGTTTGGGTGGCCGGCCTGTAAGTTCCTGTTCTATTGCATTGTCGATTAAAAGCTGCATCGAGGATTGCACAGTTTTACCCATTCTCCGTATGTTAAGTTCATTCCGATGCGTGAAGATATCCACTTTAGCTCAACTTGGCTGAAATTATACTGACGAATGCAGATGTAAGTTTCACATTTGAAGGATTTAACCTGTACAAATAGTCTCGGAGGAAATATCACTATGAATTCCTTCGGATCGGGTTTGTAGAGATCTTCGGGACACATGATGTGCATGTGAAACTTTTTGTGGGAAACAACAGGTTCGTCGTTGGTGTACTGATAAACACGTTTCACTACCTTCTTTTTAGGAGCAAGGCCTAAGCGGTTGAGGTCTTCGTTGTGAGTTTTCTTTTTTTTTCAGCGTTTCTGCGGAAATCCACGAGCCGTCATTGTTGGCGGCTGAACTCGGGGTAGACGTCCTAGGCGTGTGCACCTCTAGGCCAAGTAACGGGGTTTCAGGAGTAGACAGATCGATAGTACTCTGACTGCTCGAAGCATCAAAGTCTGGGCGTATCGTTTTGTTTAGAAAGTCCGACGCCTTGTACTTTTTGGATAAATCCGGATCCGGCTGCGAACACTCAATAGGGTTGTCATCTTCCTCCATACCTTCGAAAAGAAATTGACTCTCCGGCATTGCTTGAGATGGCTCCATCATCCGGGTAAGAAACTGCGACTTTGCACTGTACTTAAAATACGCTATCTCTCCAAACTTGCGACTGTGATTTCAGATCGTGCTTACTGGCAAAGCGAGCTATCTGGAATGGCATGCGAGATGCCTTTAATACTCTCAAGACCTACGAGCTGCAGGGGGCTCATAGCGTCATTTTATAAGCCTATGATTGGGTGAGTCGTCGAGTGACGTCAGTAGCGTCTTTTTTGCAGTCTACGATTGGATGCGAGAATAATGGCCCAAGTGAGTCAACGGCGTCCTTTTTTAGAAGTCTGTGATTGGCTGAGAGTATAACGGCCAGCTTTTTAAAGTTCTGAACAACAGGAGGCTTTTGCGGTTATTTTTCTGGAGGGGTTAACCCTTTTGAAACTCAAATTAATGGTGGGTGCAGCAATAAGGTGCCTCTGAGGAATTCCTATGGAGTAGCAGTTGTTGGTAGGAGGGGACACCTGAAGCAAGGACCCGTTTTCGAGTTTTAGACAGAAGACTGATTTTTCACGAATCCTGTATTGCGAAAACAAAAATCACGTTCAATGCCGAACGACAGGTAGCACGAACCTGTTTTCTCGTCGACGTTTCTTTTATTGTCGGAAAAATCATCCATGCAGTCCTTGCCATCTTCGAAACGGTTTACTACGACAAAATTGTACTCCCATCCCCGTTATTCTACTCACGAAATCTTGCAACACTGCTAGCAGCGGCATCCATTCTTTGGCGTGTAGAGTAAATTCTTTATACTTGTAAGACAAGCTGGGATTGCCATAGCCTATGTGCGAGCGTGGCAGTTCGTACACAGCGCCGCAAATTTCCACTTGCTGGTTGCACAAATATTCGATCTCGCGTTCTAAAGCGAAGAAGATCGCGATAGACACGCCATCCGTGAAGACGGGCGAATACAGTCGTACGTTTAAATTGTCCAAATGCCCGTACCAGTCGGCCGGGTGGATTAAAGTGTTCAATTTGATTTCCTTGATGTTGCCCAATCAATAAATCCACGCACAATTCGCCATTGTTCTCCATTTTGCGAGCTTGTGTTTCGTCTTTAACGGTTTCCATTCTTAAAAGTGTTAAAAAAAATACAAACTGCTAGAGAGTGTTGCAGTTGCGCACTGACTCAAAGAGGAAATCTGGTCGTCTGCGCAGACAGCGTGCGTTGCTAAGGACGCCTCTGCTCTTTTTCCTCCTAGAGGCCGTTGCTAGGCAACGCCTCGTCTGCGGAGATCTGTTCCTCTAGAGCGAAAGCCAGTTTTATTCCTATCGCTGTCATGGCAAGGGGAGCGCAGAACAAGCCCCACAAATCATAAGGCCCACACGGATTTGTCCCCAAACGGAAGAAGACCCACGGATCTAGACCCACGCGGAATTAGCCCCAAATGGAATAAGTGCCAAATGGAATAGGACCCACATTTTTTGGGCGTAAATCCGTGTGGGAGCTAATCCATGTGGCACTTATTCCAGTTGTTAACCAAAGTAATTTTTTGGCTTTCTGTTAAAGGAATAGCTTCTAAACATACTAAGGCCCACAAGGATCTGCTCCCACACGGAAAAAGCCCCACACGGACTTGGTGCCAAATCCGACGACGGAATAAGGGCCACAGATTTCCCCCTCTTTCAAAAATGGTCAAGAGCTAACGAGATTAGCGCAGGGGGGTGGGGGGGGGGGGGTTGGACGGGCTAGGAATAAAAGTGGGAGTTGTACATTCCTCTTTCTCCCAAGGCACAACAGCCACACGACCATTGGAAGAACAGGATGGGGCGAGATTCTTTCAGAAAAATTATTATACAAGAATGAAAAATTCATGGAAAATGTTGTTTCCAAAGTAAAGTTTTGTATTTTCTCGTGTTTACTAGCCACAAAAACTACGTGGAAATCAAAAG
>JAHWFP010266926.1:0-16255 GCA_023313725.1 Lithobius niger | reverse complement strand
GGTTGTACTTTTTGGCTGGGTTAATGCACATGTCGACGTGAAATGTGCATACCTGTATGGTGTGTTGAAAGAACTTGTGTATCTACGGCCTGCACCTGGTTATGCTGGTAAGGGTGGTTTTGTATGGAAATTGAACAGAGGACTATATGGACTTCATCAGTCAGGCCGGATGTGGTTCAAGGAGTTAGATTCTGCATTTCAATCACTAGGATTCAAGAAACTGTTCGCCACCAACTGTGTTTACCACATGGACTGTTCAATAGTAGTACTTGTATATGTGGATGATATAGCCATATTTGCGTCATCTGAGAAAGCATTACGAAAGGCCATAGCCTTGATATCTGGTCGATACGAAGTTGTCGAATTAGGTTCTATAAAAACTTTCTTAGGCGTATGCTTTGCTAAAAACAACTCAGGTGATCATTACATTCATCAACGTCCTTATATTGAATCTCTTGTTGAGAAATTCAAGTGTACTGACAATAGGCAAGTGTTGATCCCACTGGACGTAGGAACATGTCTTTCACGTGACGGATGTCCTGCTGTGCCTGATCAATCTCTTTCTACAAAATACCGTTCTTTGATAGGGGCCCTAATGTTCGTCGCCTCTCGCACGCGACCAGACATTTCATTTGCAGTCACAGCGCTGTCGCAATTTAACTCAAACCCGTCTGAAAGCCATTGGTCTCAAGCTCTCAAAGTTCTACAGTATTTGAATACTACGAAAGACTACGTTCTACAATGGCGCAGCAACACATCCAAATCAGCCAAATTTGATGTGTACACTGACAGTTCATGGGCATCTTCAATTGATGATCGTCGTAGCTGGTCGGGCTATGTAGTTATGCTCTCCGGATCCCCAATCACATGGCGTGTACAGAAACAAAAGTCGGTCGCCCTGTCCACAATGGAGGCCGAATTTGTAGGTCTTTCGTTAGCGGTAATAGAAGCAAAGTGGTTTATTGCAATTTGCAATGAAGTGGCATTCTTGCGAGTCACAATTCCCCCGGTTATGCACTGCGATAACCAGTCGGCCATTGCGTTCTGCCGAGATAACCGTGAAAAGATGTCCACAAAGCACATCGACATGCGTTACAAGTTTGTGAGGGAAGGTCTTCAAGATGGTGTGTTTGAAATCTTCTATGTGCCTACACAACGAAATCCCGCAGATATTTTCACGAAAGCGCTCACTCGCATTCCATTCACCACGGTTAGGGGATATCTCTTATACAAAGTGTCAGGAAAATAAGAGCAAAGGGGCGGTATTGTGGTTCAAATTCACTAAAATGCTGATTTTAGTTGACCCTTTCTTTTTGCTCTAATTTTCCGTTATTTATTATTAGTTGTATTTTCATTTAATGAGCAAGTTATTTTGTTAAAGTAACTCTTGTGTTTTGATGATCGATCACCCACTCCAGATCGGATGTTGATCGATTACCTCGTCCTGGTAACACAGGAAGTGCTGTAGTTAGATAGGCTTATCGCTCACTCGCTCCTGGACTAGCGTCTGGAAAGATGGCCGCACGCACGCAAGCCAGCGTGGTTGTGCTTAGCACTAAACTGAACTACAGTTCAATAATGTTTTTGCCATTTAAGTCCAAAGTTAACATTAAGTGTAAATGTTTATTAGCCTTTGTTGTTTGAATAAACCAAAAAAGGTTTCTTTACGACGTGTCCTTCGTTAATGGTTTCTCGTGTTGGTGACACCGCATAAATTCTTCCACGCACTTTGCAATTGACGCTACAACAGTTTTTCCACCCGAACTACATGTTTGGTAGGAAACCACACCAGCCAGTCTCTAGTTACAAGCCTGGTGACGAATAGCGGTGTGTATCCCTCCTCCAGAGCTCGGATGACGAAGGGGTCCGACGCAATCCTCTTCCAATGTCCAAGATGTCTGGCAATCCTCCCCCCCCCACCTGACGGTGAAGGGGGGGGGGGGCGCCCTGACCATGGCCAGTCACTGACGTGGAGGTCTTTTACCTCTTCCCCGGAACGATCCTCGGCCACGCTGGTAACTCTCTGGTCCTTTCCCGCGTGACAAGGAGGGGGGATGGTCACGAAAGAGCGAACGATCCTTTGACTTGTCCGCTGGCTTTTTGCTGCTACTCTTTTCCCCATGTGGATCATACCAATGTCCAGATGCTGGGTGTTGGATCTTTGCATACATAGGCTTGCTTCGATAGCTTCCATGGTTCGTGCTGACCAATGTTTGGGCAGGTCGAACCTTTCCTTTGAGTTCCGGGGCCAATACAAGTAACTGTCCATTAACTGGCAAAAGTCTCAACTTGCCCACTACATCCGCCGGGAACCCAGTTGCAGATTCGAGGAAAGACCTTGTTCATGAGTAGACGGCATTGCGAACCTAAACTATCTTTGTGGCATGAAGACGCTCGCTTAAGAAGATGCATACATTCCCTAATTGTTTTATTTTCCATGAGCTCCGGGTTGACCAATGCCATCGCCTTCAAGGCAGGAGCTGATGCCGAGTAATAAGCCCTACTTGAGAGCTTGCTCTCAACATGACCTCGTCCTCTTCAATTGCTGAGTAGGAGTTTAAATGAACGAGGGGTGTCTGGAGAACCGAAGCCAACTCGATACTACACAGTACAGTTACGTATTCGGCTTCCTTGTAGGTCCGAAACCCCTCTTATTCGGGGCGCATTTTCCGACCGATTTGAAAAACATGTGTGTATGCATCAGTATTTGCAGATAGTAAGAAACATGTGTGTCTTCTTCGGATCATGCGGTGGCAGAGGCTTAGAACATGACAGGTGTGCAACAGACCCAAGTTTCGAACCATAATCCCCTGCACATGCCGCTAACAATGCCCTGGTTCCAAGGCACACGGGGGCGGCGCCGGTGAAAAATTGGGCATAGTGGCCCCGTGCGACCGCATATAGCGGCCAATTCCCCAAAGGGGCATATTTTCACCCCCCACTCAGCCTACGGACCCAAGGAAGAGAAGATAGTCGAAGGCAATAGGGGGGGGGGAACCTTCCTAAAGCCCCATTTTACTAACCTCATACCACTGGCAACAAGAACGATGTGTGTACAGGCGACACGATGGCGACACGACACGACACGATGGCGACATGACACGACACGATGGCGACACCATGGCGACATGACACGACACGATGGCGACACGATACGACACGATGGCGACACGACACGACACGATGGCGACACGACCCGACACTTTGACGCGAGGGTGTGTCCCATGCCAACCTACAGTCCGGCGACAAACGCATACATCTTGGTCTCAATCCCATGACCTACACCTTCCCGGTGATTTACGGCTGGGAAGAGAAACCCATTCACTAGTGTTTTCGTTCCTATTACCTACTCCTTTTCCCGGAGATTTACGGCAGGGACGATATAGCTATTTACCAGCGTTCTCGTTCCTACGACCTACACCTTTTCTCGGTGATTTACGGTGGGAAGAGATAGCTATTTACTAGTGCTATCGTTCCTATAACCTACTCCTTTTCTCGGAGATTTACGGCAGGAACGATACAGGTGGTTTTTTTTTTTTTTTTTTTTTTTTTAAATGGTACTCTTTTAAAAATTAAACGTTCACGCTCTCCTGGTGTTTGACGCCATAAACAACTCATTATGTCCAGTAGTTTCGTAAATTTGTCCTCACTGGACTTTACTACTACTACAGTTTTGCGTGATTTTTTCGCTGAAGTGCTCATACGAACCGCTATTTCCCACACCGGGAGCGGCCATTTGAGTACTGTCATTTCCTGACCCGCGATTTTCCTTTCTTCGCCGAGCTCTTCACTACAGCCGCCGGACTTGATCTAGACGCCGTCTTAACATCTCCGACACGTGGCGCCTCCTGACGGCGCGGCGCCTGCATAGCTGGCGACTGCATCGCAGACACGACTTGATGTCCGTCACAATAGACACATCGGTTCCTAATATCCAATGATTTTTCTTCTTCTTTGGCTAACAATGGTTGCAACAAGTGAAGCCTATCAGCCATTAGGACGCCGAACTTTTTGTTTTGTTTTTTTTTTTTTTTCCCCGTAATTCGTTGCTCCACACAAGTGGCTTTCGCATCAAAAATTACGTTGGCCGTGGTCTGCATCAACGCCAGCAACTCTTCAATTGAGAACGGCACCTGTCCTACTCCATCATCAAACAACTTTGCATCATCCCACACCACCACACTTTCGTGAACTTCAGCAAAGTCATTTTCGTTTGTTGACGCCATCTTATTTTCTCCCTTTGGTTGACAAGCTGCAGCCGTTTCGTCATCAACCAAACCTGCCGTTGCTGCCCTGGCCCTTTGATCTGCTTTCTGATCCGATTTCTTCCACGTATGTAAAATGTCCTTCATAGTTGAACGATGATGCAAATCGCACAGTTCACATACTTTGGTGACGAAGTTTCAGGGCCTGCACTCACGGCAAAGAGGGTGAAGATCTCTTGACTGTTTCTTGCAGCTACACGCATCAAATTTCTTCGAATTGAGTCTCCCACGTAATAGATCGTTTGACTCTTCTATCGTGGTCATAATTCTGTCCAGAAAAGTTGATAACTTTGCTTCCAAACAAGAAAACAAAGGCAGCGATGCCAAACACGTCCTACCCTAACAACGTGCTCAAAATGTGATGAGGGGAACAAACAAGATGGCGGCCTCCTAGTTAGGAGTAGCAGCGCCCCTGGCGGGAGAGGAGAGAAAGTTTGGATACAAGCTAAAAAAGGGAGGTTTTTAGTTGATAAATGAGCAGTGATAGCGTAAAATGATGATTTTAAGCATAATTACTGAAGTAAGTATTTGCAGGTAGTAAGAAATTATAATTAATTTAGTATCTAGCGTTATTTAATATTACGGAACCGGTTTTTATTTGATAACTTCTTCCGTAAAAGGTTTGACAGTGTGCCCAACTCTACAAATGAAAAGCGTGGGGCATCGACGGTTCGTGTAGCCACTATAAATGCACAAAAAAAAGGCTGCACGGTAGCATTGTGTGCAAGGGCAAATGGGAAAAAGATGCCAGCATTTATTTATTTCAAAGGTAAGTGTACTAGCTTCCATCGAAGTTATGTTTTTCTAACGGGAAACTCATTTTCACGATGCTTGTTTAGGCTTACTACTCCCGTACTCACTTGTTGCTTGCGTCGAATTAAAAACACTAGATACGGACGTGATTCACGTGCCAGCCGGTAATTGTTTTTTTTTTTTTGGCGTTATTAATTTACTGTTGCTTATTAAAACGTGCACACACGCTAATAACTTTTATTTTTATTATTCACGTATTTTGTAGGGTGCACATCAATTGTTCAACCAATGGATGTGTCCGTAAACAAACCGTTCAAAGATAAATTACGCAGCCTTTGGGTGGAATGGAGATGTACGACGACACGAAATGCAAGGGGGAATTTTGTTCAACCAAACAGACAAAACTTAATCAACTGGGTATCAATTGCTTGGGAATCGATCACGGCGGAATCGATCGTGCTATCGTTTAAACGATGTGGTATCTCATCAGCAACTGACGGAAGCGAAGAACATTTACTAAGCAACAAAGTGCCTGCAAATCCACCGGAAAAAAAACACCACAGATCCACCCGGAATTTCCTTTGACGATGAAGAAGAATTTGATGATGATGATATTGACGACAATAATTTCTTGGGTTGGGATGGTGATGGGGTGTCCTTGTATGGTGATGAGGACGACGTTTAAGCCTATTACGTGTGTACTGCAGTAGCCTGTGGGGCTGGCTGAAGCCTTGTATTTTTTTAATAAATAAGTACGTTTTACCCCTTTGATCAAACGCCCACTAGGTTATTTTTTCAGTTTTCAGCATAGGCCCTCGCCCGATTAAACGCCCATCCTCCTTTTAACAATGGATTGTCAACTTTAGGGGGGTGGGCGCTTACACGAGCGTTTACGGTAGTTACTGCTGAAGTTACAAAGCAAAACACGAAAAGCAACAATATTCTTGAACTGTGTAAAGAAACCTGTGTTCCACAAAACGAGTGCTGCACACCTGTGTATTGCTGTGGATTGAGTTTTGCACACGTGTGCTTTGCCGTAGATTGCGTTTTGTTTATACTGTATTCAGTGAAGTACTTAATGACTGGTAAACACAAACCTGCCGGCTTTGTGTGAATAGCAGAACTCTATGACCTTGCTTATGCCAAATTTTTAGGATTGATTCGATGACCAGCATCTTTCCTGCGCGTTTCCAAAAGCCATAGCGCTCATCTTCAGGGAGTGCAGTTTCGTCCACATTGCCAAAGTGTTTGGGTCCACCAGAGTATAGATCAGGATGGTTGCAGATTTTTCGAAGATTAATTAGACCAACAAATACCTAAAAAGAAAAAACTAAATTAGCCATGCATTATTCGATAGCCCACTAGTCATATTATATAACACTTGAAGTACACTGTAAATGTTAAATTTAATATATTTAAGTTTTTGTGGAGTCCACAGATACAATATTTAACTCCTATGAAATGTACTTAAGTTTGTCATTTAAAAAAAAAATTCTTGGAACCTTGTGTCGTCTGAAGCACACCCCTTGTTACTCACACCAACAGTTCACGCAATACCAAAAATTTCACATAAATGATAATTTACAGGCAAATTTTTGAAGGAGGAAGAACTAATAAGGGGTGTGACCCTGGGGGATTGATCCGGGGAAACTTCAGAATCGCTGGTGGCCGACATAATGTCCAGAATAGGCTAAGCCCAAAAAGCCCAGAATAGATCCAATAGCTGCTGAAGGAGCCGGGTAGGCTGTCACACAATCTTGGTCGCCACAGACTTGAATGGAATTGGCAGGTTGATGCACTCTGAAACTGAAGCCGTAGCTGAAGAAAGCAAAGGACAATTACTATGTAATTCCAATCGGAAGTTGACATGAGCATGGGCATCAAAGGGTCCTTCTCTTCTTTAAA
This sequence comes from Lithobius niger, assembly GCA_023313725.1. Lineage (NCBI taxonomy): Eukaryota > Metazoa > Arthropoda > Chilopoda > Lithobiomorpha > Lithobiidae > Lithobius > Lithobius niger. Next base: position 9,332 of record JAHWFP010266926.1, on the reverse strand, counting down.
ATGTCAGGGTTGACTGAGGTCGGGTTCCAACCCAGTAATTCTGGCAACAGTATTGTTAAATCATCTGATTACCTTGCCCAACGACTGGCAGGGACTTTACCAGGGTCCCCTTAAAGTCATTGATCAGATCAGCTTCTTCAGCTTCTTGTGCCACCACTCAGCCACGATGACCACTGACCACATCAAAAGTAAGTTTCAAGACTGAAATACACATGCACAGGGAGTCTAGATTTCTACTGCGGCAAAATAAAAATGCCGCGGACGTAATGCTCGTTTTCAGCGAAGTTCCATATGGCTTAATTTTCTATTTTCTGCAACAAATAACGTAAATTCTGAGATTAAACGTGTTGATTAGGCGCTTGCCTTTGCATGTTTTTGTCATGCATGCTGTGGGAAAAAGTGGGAGTCGACGATAAACAGAAGTATTTTAGCTACGGATGTGGAATATTATCCTAAATCTGCGTCATTCTGTGAAAGTTGAGGAAATCAGAGAGACTTTCATTTTTCTGCGAAAAATTGCAGAATTGCGGAATCGCAGAAACCTAGACTCCCTGCACATGCGAGACCAATATTGCATTCACATAGTCCGAGATGTAAAATTAGGCTTACCTTAAGCCTTCCATTCATAATGGACTTTAGCTGGTCTGAATCCAAATAATCCTTGTAAAAATTTCGTTGCTCGTCAGTTAAGCTACAAAAAAGCACCTGAAATGGAGGTAATATTACGGAAAACTGAACTTGCGCTGAAGTTTTACATTGCAAACAAACCTATGCATATATACATGTAAACAAACACTTTCCAATCGCAACGTTTATAAGTCTGTAATTTAGGCAACTTTTTAAAAATAGAATTTGTTTAATATTTGTACATTCTGCATACCAATAATTGAGTGTTAAGATACTAACGACAAACAAGCAAGGAATTTTTTTTTTTAAATTGTGAAAATTACCTACTGCAATACAGTAAACACCACATATAAGGAACTCGTTTTTAAGGAATTAATCCTTTTAAAGAACACATTAAGAATTATTGCTTTTTAAGAGCACATTACAACAACTAGTCTAACAGATTTAGTGCTATTCTGTTCTGGATATAAAGTATTTTTGGTTATAAGGAACCTTTTGCAGTGTCCCTTGAGGTTCTTTGTAAGCGGTGTCGACTGTACGACGGTGCAGTATCTAAATTCCGCTGTGTTTTACAATTTGGCATTACAGTTTTCCTTAAGCGGGGATCACAGTACCAAATAACATTAAAAAATTGCACATTAGGTCATGCAAAGTTGAAAAAATGGTTCTCAGGCACTGCCGCATCACCTAAAAAGCCCCGCGTCATGTTTTTTTTTGGGGGGGGGGGGTTTCTTTGTTTTGTTATTTGCTCTGAATGAGGCACTTACGAAATATTTATTCTTGCGAAAAGTAGTGGACACGATGTTCTAAAACTTACTACGTGCACGCAACATGTATTCATTAAGGTGCACAGATAAAAATCGGATAAATGGCTTCAATAGTTTTGGAGAACCATTTCATAAAATTACGGCCGGCCGGTAATGAACTAAAAATTGAAATTTTCATGTTGAAGAGTACGACAGCCGGAGTTAGTTAGGCTATAAAACGTTGTTCCAACCTGATAAGTGATAGTGTGAAGGTTTATAGGCTCCTTTTCCGTTTTAGTTTTGCATCGTAGCTGCAGATTTAATTTTTTAATGCAGTGAAACTTCATCTTTTTTCGTAATTTTCAACGACAAACTGAATGTAAACGCATCTTGGCTCACGTGAAATCCGAAGCGCGCCATGGCAACCATTGTAAAATCGCTCGTCAGCCAATGAAAGCATGTCAATCGGTCACGTGGTGCCAACTGGCCAATGAGGGAACGCATCTTCAACTGCTTTGGAAAGGTAGCTTGAGACAGCCAGAAACAGCTTCTTATATTCCGTCTGATTGGCGAATGCCAAATGGCCATCGAGAAAATATGTTGAGAGGCCTGAATAGAGAGGAATTCCAACATTTCAATGCATCCAAGATGGCGGCGTCCAGTGAAATGGTTCGATCGCTACCGCTGATCGAAAATGACCAATTTTTTAATGCAGTGAAACTTCATCTTTTTTCGTAATTTTCAACGACAAACTGAACGTAAACGCATTTTGCCTCACGTGACAAGAACACAACATTTTAACTGTTTTTAGTGAGACTGCACTCAACGAAAGTGCTTTTTTATGAAATTATAGACATCGGGAACAACATTTTATTTACAGAAATCGATGAACAACGTAGGTAGTGAATTTCAGCTTTTCTCATGTCAATATTTTGGCCGAAAATTGCATTTTTCGACCCGCATTTTCCCTTAAAAGCTACGTCGTTACTCCATTTGGACCACATCGTAGCAGACGTATATGTACGTTCATACTGCTTAAAGGGTATGCTTAAAGGGAAAGTGTTCGTAAAAACAAATTTATCATTGTTTATGTACAGTAAGCCACTGATAACCTTGAGAAAGGTGCAAATGCTAAAGGCATTTATGCAACCTGCAAGGTTTGTTTTGAAAATAAGCCTTAAGCTACAAAACGCAAAGGCAACCCGTGGCAAAATGAAGCCAACAAAAAAAAAAAAAAAAGTAGACACAATACGTGTATGCTTTAGGCTTAATAAAAGTCAACTTCCAATGAAAACTAACTTCAGAGCGCAAAACGTTTTTTTTTTCTTTTAGGCTACCTCAAAATACATGAAAATTCCAAAAAAAAAGCCTAATCCCTCATCGATTTTTCAACTGTGTGCGCCCGAGAACCATTTTTTAAACTTTGCATGGCCTTAACGCTATCTGATAGTTTTATGTTCATTTCTAAGTCCCGCCTTATTTTTTTATCACATTTTTTATGCATTAAAAGTGTGATTCAAATAGGTATAGGTATATTCAAATAGGTATGAATATAGGTATATTCATAGTATACTTTAGTACTTTGAATACCTGCTCATTCTTGCTGGGTAAACTAAGCGTCATTTTGACATCACTTTTTAACCGACGCAGCAAGTATGGACTGATTGTATCTCGTAATACCACTGCACACTTGTACGCCGTTCGTACCTAATTGGTTTAAAACAAACAAATTGCACATTAGTATTCCTGAAATTATTAAAAATAAAACCTGCTTCTAACTTCTTCCTTCACTCAGTAAAACAATTTACCTGCACTTGTGTTGCATTAGCATAACCACCCAACGTGATGGGCACTGAAAACTGCTGCATGAACACAGGAAGCGTGCCCAGCTTTCCTGGAAATATGAAATCGAACAACGACCATAGTTCCTTGAGATTATTTTGTAGCGGTGATCCGGATAAGATCAAACGATGAGGAGTGCAAAACTGAAAATGTAAAACGTAAGATTTTACTTTTACGTACAGAACAACACAAATTTACCGAAGTTTCTTCATAAAGTCAGACCATGTTTTAATTTATGCAAGCCAACTTCCCTGAATGAAAGCAGGTCGAAAACAAACAAGCAGTAGCACTGATACTATGTTACTGCAAAGGATCAGCGTTAGCTACCGTAATAACGCACATTCACAGTCAACACAACACCCATAACTTTCACGCAAAAAATCAATTACGGGAGAGTTTTCAGTGGCTGATATTTGCCACTTTCTTCAGGCCAAGCCACGGAAAACTTGCAAGCAGCTGCACAAACGTTCACAAATTTAAATAGGCTGAACGATCTCAGTGGGGCTTAAGTTTTTGCTTTGGCTCTTGCCTGGGCAGCGCACGGTCTTGACGGTGCTGCTCTCTTCCTGCAATGTAGCAAGGAAAGGTCTCCGCTGTGCTTCGAGGTAGCGTACTAATAAAAGTGTAGTGAACTGCACGATTTTAGTTGACTGTCTACTCCATGCAAAAACTGCCCAAAAGGGGGTATGTGAGAGAAACCACGTCGAATTAGCAAAAGGGTCTCCGAACATCTGCAAACAACAGCCAAAACAGAAATTAAAAAGAGTGCCACCGCAGCGCACAAGTAAAAACCGAGCACACCAATGACCGGGAAAACAACCGAGTGTTGCTGCATTCAAATTCCTGTAACGAAAATCACCTGCAAGCACTTGAATCCCTGTTGAATTCACATCGCGAGAAAAATCTCTCTGTTGAATGAAATGGAGCTTTCCTATCATAAAATCATGCAGTTTTACACCTCACCTAGGTCACCAACTCGAAGTAGAGTGTAGACCTTTCCTTACAACATCACAGAAAGAAGCCAGCAGCGTCAAAATTTTCTATTAGGCCTTGTCAGTATACGGCTCAGCAGTAGGACTTCGGCCTTTGGTTTCAAAGGTTGCGGGTTTAATTTTGCACTTAGGCAGTTTGACATTTAAGTACAAAAGGTAATGTGAATAGGTTTGCGTCTGTATTATTTAACCCTTCTGGAGCCCATTTGGCGCTCCGTCTTGTTTAATAAAAAAAAAAAAACTTCTGATCGCCCGTCAACATTTTCATGAAATTTTTCCTGGAGCTGATGACCATGCTAGATCAAGCTCCATTCACACAATCGCCATGTACGAGAAGCAGCGTGCGATGCTCCAGGTATGCTGCGTCCCTTTGAAATTTTCTCGGGGAATAGAATTGTGAAAGGTTTGCTTTATAAATCAAGTAAATGAATCTTCAACATGTTCGCAGATTTTTCGGGAGATCATTAATGGATGTAACGATTGTGGTGATGAGTTTCATATGCTGCACGATGATGGCGTCATCACTACTGCAGTGACTGAGAATGACGAACTTGAAATTTAACTTTATTTTTACAGTAGCCGCTGTGCCAATGCCTGGGTAGCAAACAAACAGCATTTCCATACCCTTGTACAAAGGCCGTAGTAACAATCACAACTTTGAGGTGTAAATAGTATTTGAATTGAATATAGTAAAATAGCATATCAAAATAAAGAAAACATGCCCCAGAGATATATAAATTTCAAGCAATAAGAATAACAATTTGTAGTACAGGCAGTAGGGATTCATCATACAGAGAGTTTATCTGAAAAAGTCAATTCACTAAAAAATCACGCACATTTCCACAAACTAGACACTTACTCCTATGTCCAGCAAATTTTCGACAACTAACTGTTGTCATCATCAGGCTTTTAAGGTTGATTTAGTCCCTGATCACATCTTTCTTCAACGTTGTTTACAAGTGCCGTTTTCGAACTCGCCGGTAATCGTGGCCTACTACATTTTTCGGGCCGTTGCACGTCTGCCTTCTGCTCGCTCATTTCCCATCGCCTACTCAATTCTCTTTCCAGTTCACCGTTAACCAGGTGGCTCACGTTAGGATTTGATGGTCCTTGAATGTTCATCAGTGGTTTTTCATGCAATTCATGTTGTTTAATTGCTACTGATTCCAGGCACCTAAGATGTTTATCTCTTGCTGAGTTTGAGCTCAAAAGTGTCCTGGTTTTTTCCCAATCAATTGTATGTCGTGTCTCCATGCAATGCACTGCTATTCCGTTGTCCTTCTTCTTATTTCTCACATTTGCCATGTGTTGTGCCAGTCTCACTCGTACTCCTTTTCTGGTCTCGCCAATATATACTGCCTCACAGTCATTGCATGGGACACGGTACACCGCCTCTCTCGTATTCGCTACACGTCCCATCGCCTGTTCATCCTTCTCCTTTTGTGTCAGTGAGCTTGATGTTGGACAGTCACACTTTTCTTCACTTTATTGCTAATACGTTTTTTCAAGCCCTCCACATTCTTCAAGCAGGCATTCAAGCCTCGCTTCCTCAAGACGTCTCGAATCTGGCCAGTCACTCCCTCAAGGTAAGTCAAACTCACTCGTGGTTTTTCTTCTCTCTTCGTAGCCTTGCTGTCACACTCATTCACTTCTCGCTCTCTTCTTTTAGTTGACGACACAATCGAGTACGCATTCTTCTTAAGCCGATTCAGCATTTCCCCTGGGTATCCCAGTCTAAGAAACTTTTCTTTTGCCTCATCCAAGAACGGCCTCGTTTTTTCCACTTCACTATCTGTTATTACTACATGTAATCTATAAAAGTAACAATAAGAATGCTTGTCATAGTCGTTAAACACTATGGCTTCGGCTGCTGCAGAATTTGTGAAGTGGTTTCGTTTTAGAATACCTTCCATTTATACACAATGGATAGAAATCATTTGAATTTCGTGAGCATAGAAAGGCATTTATGCACAAACAGGAAGCAGGAAATTACACAGGTTAGGAAGCAACCTGTTGACTGTGGTGCATGGAGGAAAAGCTTTTGTGAACAAGTTTTTTTAACGCGACACACACTTACACGCCACAGAAAGACATTTTACAAGAAGATTGGTTTATCACTACATGCAATTGTACACAGCAGAAGCCGTTTAAGTGCGTCAAGTGTGGACCGGCTTTTACTCACAAGCATTATTTAAGGGAGCACCCATTTGTAGGCAGTGGTAAGAAACAGTTTAAATGTGTTAAATGCAGAAAGGCTTTGGCGACAAAGTAATTTGTGGAAAGAAAACGTTTGAATGTCATGACTGTGGAAAAGCCCTTACGCACAAGTCTCATTTACTGTTGCACAAAATTCTAACCTGTAGAAAGAAACAAAGAAACCATTTGAATGTACCGAGTGTAGAAAAGCTTTTTTGCAGAAGTGTTATTTATTAAGCCTGAAGAGCAATTGGTATTGATTACAACATTCAACAACAAAAGTGATACGGTAGGTCGGTAGTTTTTGCTTTGGGGGAAAAAAAAAGCCATTACTCGCGTATGAAAAATTGCAAATACAAATAAAATACCGCCCGCTCGCGTATGTTTTTTTAATACTACACCCGAGAACCATTTAATTTTTAGCAGCCTAAATAACAGCTTACATAGCACTAAAAACAAAAAAACTGCTTCCGTACAGTTGTCCAGCCAACTGCAAGCAAGCTTGTTAAAGCCTTTGACCATGATAAACTTACTGGCCATTTTTATCCATAAATACAGAGAGCATTTGAGTTAAGAACTGACTGACCGACGCCAATAGCATTTTTGTCTGGTCTATGAAATTTACACAAACTTTATCTATGCCATTCAACTTAAAGCGAGGGACGACGACGTCCAGAATCACTCCGTGGTAAGAGCACTCTCCCAGCACTAAATCATGAAGATTAGCAACTCTTCAAGCACTGACAAACACTTTAGCAGGCCTACCAGTATCTTGATTCCTGTTATTTTGAAACTACCTATGATTTCCGATCTATGCCCATCACCAGTTAGATCTTATCAAGTTTATTTTTTATCTGTTTCTTACCTGTTTAACAGATAGTGTTGCTTGAGCATCTGGATTTCTAATCTTGTGACCTTCATCCAAAATAACATAGTGCCAATCGTATCGGACAAGAATCTCCTGATGATGGACAACACCATTGTAAGAAGTGATTAGCACTCCGCAGCTGTTATTTATGTGTCGCACTAAGGATTCCTGAGAACACAAATATGAAACAATGTGCCCCTTCTGTTGTTAAGTCATAAAAAAAAAACTTACTACAGTTACAGAATCCAATCAACTACTTGCATTTTAGCATAATCAATTTTGCAACTTAATTTTAGGATAAAACTGCTTATTATGGATATATTTCTTCTACTGTAGGAACTTACGAAAACAACGCAATCAATCGCTGGGCCGATACCGATTGCCCATACCGATCTCTTCCAATATTTGCAGTATCGGTAGAAATCAGGAAAGGCAGATAGATAAAACCCTGATAAATCAGTAATAAACCAAATCGATGATTTTTCACTACTTGTTGACCGAATTTGACGTTTGAATACACCATTTTGAAGGTTTTTTCACCAGCTTTTCAATGGTCCAAACTACAAGCAGCATTATCTTACTGTTTAGGAGTTGCAAGGCAAAATATTTTACTGAAATTTTTGTTTTTAAATGATTTTTGCATACGCAGTATTGTTTTAAACCTGTATTTTTTTAAATAGTACAATTTGCCGGCCCCCAGCCAGGCCGGCTAAAAATTGTTTCTTTTTTACCTAAAACATACTTAACCTGATAATTTTGCATTACATTGTCCTCAATTAATGTTCTCCCTGGAGGTTTTTTAGTTGCTTGTAGACGCCTGCTTGCATGACCCACTGCGCATGCGCAGTCCTCTCTATATAAGCGAGAACGTGGTTGAACTCGGCATACATTTTCCTCTCAATCTGTCAGGCGGTGACTCAAGAGGGGAGGCAGGGCGGGCTTAGGTTAAGTACGTTTTAGGCAAAAAAGAAACAATTTTTAGCCGGCCTGGCTGGGGGCCGGCAAATTGTACTTTCCATTTTGTCAAACGTATTAACCTGATAATTTTGCATTATCAGCAGACCTCGTCAAAACGTGGTGGCGGGCACCGATCTGAAGGGGCGCCCTGGGTTGCAAGCAGGCTTCCCCCAAAATTGTATGTAAAAATTTGCAGTTTATTCAGAACAGGTGGTTGGAAACAGGAATTTGGATCTCTTTCGTGGGATTTGGTGGCCCTGAAAAGGACCGTTGTTTGAGGGTTCTTGCTTCCTTCAGTGGGTGGCTTGCTTCCTTCCATGGATGGCTTGCTTCCTTCTGGATGGCTTGCTTCCGTCTGTGGATGGCTTGCTTCCATCTTTGGGACGGCTTGCTTCAGCTTCATTCTGAATGTGCTTAAGGGGGGTTGACCACAGTTCTGGCTGTGACGATTGGTCCCAGCCGGTGTAGTCCTTCTTCTTCCTTTGACATGTTCCTCAGGTAGTGTGACGTAAATGTCGTTGGATGTCGCCAGGTAGCGGCTTGAAGGATTTGTTCAATTGGGGTGGCGTTATGGTATGCCCACGACGTTGACACTGCTCTGACCTTGTGTGCTGTTGCTCTCTGTGTGCACGGACGTGGGCTTCTGCTTGGCATATTGGGGAAGTAACTTGGTGTGTCTGACATCTTCTACGAGGTCCGAAGGACGGGATGCGGCACGGTGTGTTGGCCGACATGCGATGGAGAGGCGTCGGCGGTGATGACGACGTGGACGTCCCATACAGAGCCAGGCGTACAGCAGTCGTTGGGGGCGTGGGTTTTCTGCTTGGTAACATCAGCGGATTTGGGATGCTTATCGGGAATAGTCCGGCACACCGTATGTTGTCGTTTGGGAGTGAAAATGCCTTATGGACAGTGGAGGCTTTTTAGGGATGTCATGACACAGCAGTAGGGTCGGCCGACCCTGACGGGGGCTTGCGCGTCATAGCCGGCAAAGACGGAGTTGTGCAGCACGGAGTAGTGCGACACGGAGTTGTGCGACGGAGTCTTCGACTGTTTGAGATGAAATGGTGGTATGGTCGGGTCGTCGTTGTTGTCCGGGCAGAG
>JAHWFP010266925.1:0-12052 GCA_023313725.1 Lithobius niger | reverse complement strand
ATTGATAACAATACATTTGAAGTGTGTGAAAATAAGGAAACAAGTGTGGATTTGTCAATTGAATGAAACATCTATCATTCTCAAAGTTAATATAAGGGGTTACACAGCTCGGCTACTATATCCTCATTGTCACTAAGGCCAAAGTGCACTTCTACGAAGAACAATGTTCTTTCGAAAGAACAACATTACAACGTGGGTAACTTTCTGTCCCCACGTTGCGGCAATATCCCCAGGTTACAATTGCAGGCCTAAATGGTGTAAACATTTCTAACATTATACATTGTGCAGACTTGGTATGTTTCGTTTCATGTTATGTACTATTAGTGTCCAAGGCCGCAGCCTTGCTTTTTTACGCAGCTATTCTGATTGTTGGGTGGATTTGGTGCCTGGGGGTTGATAAGTGGCGCCACCCCTACATGACACGCTAACTACAATGATCTGCCTTCGCTCTCCTGCCCTACGTATTTTTTTCCCTTTTGGGTTTGATTGGTTTTTTCTTTTTTTCTTTTTTTTTTCCCAAGTATGATTTTTTCGTTTGCAGTTTAGGGACTGACGTCACTCTGGTCAAGCTGTCGTGAGCAGATGCAATAAGTTCCTCATCACTGCAAACAAATAAACGAGTGAGTCGTCGTCAGCAGCGTATTTGCTATATTTGGCTCAACGATTCGGAAGATAATTTTTAATGCGGCGTGAAAGTTAATTTTAATTAGGAGAAAAAAATTAATGCTCTGAACGGGATAATTTAAGCAAATTACGCCGCGCCGTTGCATTAATTCAGTTAAATATAAGTAAATTTATATAAGTTGCGAGCTACCCTTTTCTTTCGCCAACGTCCAATAATTATTACGGAAAACGCACGAAAACCCTTAAAGACCTCCGTGCTGTTCTGCAGAACCTTTTCCCAAAAAATGGCGACTTTCAATTTTCATTACCACCCCGGCGTGGTTGGTCCATCTGGTTTAAATATCAATTGATGGTGGAGGCTCCCAAATCGTATTTGTAAATCTAAAACGGTCGTGTTAGATGGGTATTTTATCGTTAAGTTATGTGTAATTGAAAGTAAGAGCGTTTAAAATATTCTGTAATGAGACGACACGCAATTCTGTAATGAAGCATAGCGGCGAATGTTCGAAGTTATTAGATCCAACCAAAACTGGTATAAGAGAAACTGCCATGTTTCCAAAAGCGTCTGCCTTTGAAAGTAATGATATTCAATCAGTGAAAGGCTGCCAAGGTTAACTCTAATGAAAGTGTAGGCGAAAACAGTTGTGATATTTCGCATGATCTAAATCCTGTGGAAGTTGTAATATCCAATCAAAACCAAAACTGGTATAAAAGAAGCCACGAAGTTTACCTAAAGGGTCGGCCTTTGAAAGTATTGATGTCATTCAACCAGGGAGAGGCCGCCAAGGTTAACCCTATTAACCAGAAAACATGCACATTGCCCTCTTTTATTTTGAGCTACGATTGACTATAGTTTTCTGCAAATATGACGCATTGAATAAATGGCAATGGCAGAGCCATGGGATTGTACAGTTCCTTTATCTAACATGTTTCAGCAGTCTAAGAAAGTTATACAAAGAAATTAAAGAAGAGTGCGATGCGCCAAAGTGTGCGGGTTAATATCATTAAGCTTGGCGCCCCTTCCCTGTAAGAATGATATTACTACTTTCAAAAGTCAGCCCATTTTGTAAACTTGGCAGCTCTCTTACAACAGTTTTGGGCGAATATCATAATTCCTTAGAATTTAGATCGCGTGAAACATCGCGCCTGCCTTTGCCTCCACTTTCACTGAGAGAATGTTGATACTCTTTATTATAAGAATTTTAAATTTACGTTTTTTTCTGAACGTTTCAGCGCGTTTGTGCATTCATTCAGTGATATCCTAGTATTCTCCTCACGTCACTCTTTGAATCTCCCCTCCCCCTCACTTAACATGGGTTTTTTTGTTTCACTTATTGTAAGAAATTTTACTTGACGTTCTGCTCTGTACGCTTTAGCGTTATTATGCTTTCATTCAATAAGTCTCGTTCTTTCATTGGTCCTGGAAGCTCTGACGGGATATTTACTTGTCCTTTTATCAGTAACTTCGTTTCTGTTCGTTTTATTTATGTGTCTTGTTTAATATTTCCTTTGACTCCAATGTTCAGGCAGTAAAGTTTTAAATGGTTTGGTAAAATTAAGAAATGAAAAATTATGTTATTTTCTGTAGCTTCAGCAAAAATGTAATACTTTGCAATAGTTATTGGTGAGAAATGACGGTGTATATCGATTATTATACCACGGCTGCGATGATTGATCTCTTTTGCCCTCCCCCAAGAGGTGGGCACGCCTCTCGAGTGCGGAGCAGGATACAGATTTGCCCTCCTTGAGGGGGTCAAGCATCACACCCGAGGTATAGTAAAAGATAACCGTCAGTTTGCTCACCAACGACTAATTTATACCACGGCTGGGGCGTCAAGCTAACTCTTATTTAATTAAAACTTTTTTGTGTTTGTAAAAATTGCTTCAAGAAATACGGTAATCAGTGTCGATATGAATGAAGGTCATTCCATTTTAGTTCGTGGAAGGTGAGGTGGGTGTTAGACGGATGAGTCCTTTGGTAGGTTAGCTCAAGTTTGTGGAGGGAGGGGGGTGGTTGAGAGTTAGACAGACGCGTCGTTTGATGGAAGTTCCAAGTTCCGAATGAGAATGTTGGGAGATGTTAGAGACATTTGGAATCGATTTCAGGTGGATATCAGGTATTGGTGAATTCTAGACTTTACACGGGACATTCCGGCAAGGTAAGTGATTCTTTTTGTGTGTTTGTAGTTTGAGAATTGTTTCAAAACGTACGGTAATAGGTATATCACGTATCGGTATGAATGAAAGTCAATGTAATAAAAATTAATTTGTGGTTGTGTGCATGGACGTTAAAATTGGAATGTTTCTGGCGATATTCACTTTTTTTTAAACTATTGAGTGTGGGTTCCTATACCACTTTTAAACATCGTTATCATTCGTTATTCATAGGTATGTTGTTTTGTATTTTGTCTAGGCGACCAAGGCAGCAAAAGAACTGCCGAAAATTAAATCATGTTATGCTTACGAACTTGTGGTTTTCAATGTCACCAGGAACATTCCAATTTGAATGAAGGTCATTCCATTTTAGTTTGCGGAGGGGAGAGGGAGTTAGACGGAGGGAATAAACTTAGGCCAGTCATGAAAGAGTTAGCAGGGATAGGATTTCATTCGGGATATTCCGGCAAGTTAAGTAATTCCTTTTGTACTTTTTGTGGTTTACTTTTTCGCACGCTGTATTTGGTTGTTGGTGTGTGCGTTCCCTGTCGCGTGATTTGGAAGTGTCAAAAGTGTGGGTTATCGGCAAAAGCGTGTGGTAGCCTGATAACCCACACTTTTTGCGATGACGCACTCTTCTGGTAACGGTTAACGGGATTTAACCGATTGAAATTTAGTATGCCGTTGAGCTAGCGTGACATCACAACCGTGGCATAAATGACGATAATCTGTTCGCATGGCTTACGAAGTATGGTAGGGTATAGTATAGTATATATAATGTACCTGCCTAGTGAGAGCTAACTATATAACGAAAGCTAATACCATTTTTCGGACGGGATTCGAACTGACTATGTGTTGATTGGGAGACGTGCTCTATACAATTGAGGCACTGACTCGATGCTAATCGTTCATTTAAAAATTGCATTTAAAAATTGTTTTGTGAAATAATGCGTTTATTTTGATTGTTGTCAACCTTATTGTTGCCAACCCATTGTGACATCACTTCCTACTCCACGGATGCATCTCTCCATGGAGGGGGGGGGGCACATCAACGGCCACATAGTCTCCGGGGCCTGGCAACCGTGGGACCGGGACTACATCAACGTCTTCGAACTGCATTCAGCCCTCCTCGGCCTGCCCCCCTTTACCAGATCGTGAGAAACAGTCCAGGTTCACATCGACAACATGATAGCAGTGATGATTCTAGCTTCAAAGGGGGGGGGGGGGGGGGGGGCCCCCCCCCCACCAAATCACCACGAAAAAAAGGATAGACTGGGAGTGGAGGATGTAGCCATAGCGATTAAGGCGCTATGTAAGGGATCTGGGGGCGAACTGGGTAGCCGGTTCGAATCCGGGTCATGCCACTCCGACGAAACGTAAGTGCATAAAGGTGGCTTACTGAACTACGTTATTTCTAGTGTATAATTTTCGCTCATGGCTAATTTCCAATTTTCCCTAATATTATTAACTACACCAGGTTACCTCCGTCATATTTCGCCTATGCATATTCTTAAAGACAGCTGGTCTCCCGTTCCACATTCACGGCAGCCGCAACGTCATCGCAGCTTCTCTATCTCGCCGGTCCCCACCCATGGGAGAACGGGCCCTCAAGACGTCCATCTGCAAATCTCTGGTCAACATATGGGACCGTCCGATTGTTGACCTATTTGCCACGAGGTACAATGCCAAACTACCCAGTTTGTCAGCCCGGTCCCAGATGCCTAGTGTGGGCAGTGGATGCCCTCATCCTGCCTTGGGACCACCTCTTCGGTTATCTGTTTCCTCCGATCACGCTTCTACCGTTGGTCCTTTGCAGGTCCCCGGCCTCTTCATCCTAGTAGCGCCCAATCGGCGAGCAGCTGCTTGGTTTCCCCTCCTGTTGCATCTTCTCGTCGACCAACCACACAGCCTACCGAACATCCCAGATTTACTCTTTCAATGTGGAGGGACCATGATCCATCGGCGCCTGAGACCGCTGCGACTACACGGGTGGCTACTATTGTCCGATTGCTCAAAACGTCAGGCGATTCTACAGAACGGCATCTCGCATTGCCTCCAAAGTCGTTCGAGCCTCCACCAACAAGATATACGACAGCCATTGGCTCCGGTGGTTTCGTTGGTGTCTCCCTCTCTTCAAGTCTCCCTCTCTTCAAGCCTCGTCTGTGACGGCCTTTGAGAGTCCACAATTCTCATCCACTGATCAGATCCAAATTCTGTCCTTAAAGCAGCAGGGAATCTACATCTGTTGGACGACTTTCGGATCTTGCCCCTTATCAAGTCTTGAAATTGAGAGACCAGTACCGCGGAGCCTGTTTCCGGACTGGGACCTTTCCAGCGTCTTATCGTCTCTTTTCTCGGTTCCATACGAGCCACGTGTTGTCTTAGTCACTTGACTCGCAAGACAGTTTTCTTGGTTGCCTTGGCAGCATGTCTCAGTTGCAGTGAAATACAGCCACCGACTGTTTCTTTCTAGAAGACTACAAAGGAGTTACTTTGACACCAAGATCGTCCTTCTGAGCCAAGACACAGAAGCCTTGCGAGCGATCTCGCCCATTTATTATTCCTGATTTTTCTAACATTCCAGGAGACGAACAGAACAAATACTGTATCTGGTGCGGACCTTCGCTTCTACCTTAAGAAATCTAAGCCTCTCTGACGGCGCCGTTCACAGCTCTTCATCCCATTTACACCTGGATCGGGCGAAACGACTGCCAGAATGGTGTCATCGTGGACCAAGATTGTCATACTTCCTGTTTACGACGCCCTTGACATCGACTGCGCCGACCACAGCATCCACTTCACCGCTCATGAACTTCGAGACGTTCCAGCGTCCTGGGCATTCACCGTCCTACGAGCCACCTGTCTTCAATCGTTTGCAAAGTTTTTACTTTTGGGGAGCCAGCTCGCAACCCTAGGGGACCCGTCAAGGTGGCGCCCGCCGCCTTTGACGAAGTCTGTGGAATGCTAAAAGCTCAGATAATGGATATTTTCATGGCATATAGAAACATCAAAATACCGGGGCCGCCTGGTTGATATTGATTTCTATTGCCGAAATGAAAATATATATTACCTGCTTCCCACCGTCCTCCACTCTGTGTCGCCACTTGGGCACTATAGGAGAATAAGATGACGTTATCGACTGTCAACGGCACTTTTATAGTTGGAAAACAATGATGTGCAGTGGGTCGCAATGCTGGCAAGGCTCAAAGAACTCTAATCTCTAGATCAAACAGCAAAGCAGAAGGAGAATGCTAAAATAATGTATATTTTCATTTAGGCAATAGAAACTAAAATCAACCAGGTGGCAGTGGTATTTTGAAGTTTTTCAACTATGTTGTTCTTTTGGGTGTCCGACTTTTTATTGGTATGTCCTGCTGAAAACATTAAAAAAACACAATTAGACTGTGTAGTAAATAATAATTTGGAACTTAAGACTAGGTCTACTATTTACAAAGGACGACTTTTTTACATTAAGCCTAACTTCATTCCACATTGCTGCGTGAACCACCACGCACAATCTTGTAAGCAAAAGACAGTGAAGCACTTTGTGAAGAGACAAAACGTCATTCTGCGTTTAGCCCTGGGTTCGTTTTGTATGTACTGCTCTTTCAGATTCGTAGGTATCGAAAAAGTGTTCCTGGAGTCCTCCCAGCCATGTGGTTTCCTCATCATCTTCTTGCAGTAGCAATGGTGTGTCTTCCACTTGTGTTGCTTGTTCCATCAGTAAAGTCTCTTCTTGGCGTTCTGTCGTTCTTGTTACTTCATTAAATGTAGATTCTTCACTGCTTTTACTAATTACGAGCTTTTATTCCTCACTTTGGATCGACAGCTGCTCCCGTTTCTCCTTCGTTATCACGTGACCTCTTTGT
This sequence comes from Lithobius niger, assembly GCA_023313725.1. Classification (NCBI taxonomy): domain Eukaryota; kingdom Metazoa; phylum Arthropoda; class Chilopoda; order Lithobiomorpha; family Lithobiidae; genus Lithobius; species Lithobius niger. The sequence goes on along the minus strand of JAHWFP010266925.1, from coordinate 5,405 downwards.
AGTGATGCAGATTTTATGATTAGGACATGGCCTGCCTCTCGTTCTCATCAGTGACGCTCATAAAGAAGTTGACCTTTTCTGTTTACAATTCTAAAAGTGCCTTCCAAGAGCTCTTTCCCTGCTTCTTTAACTGGTGAAAATATTTGTACAAGGGCACCGAGTTTATAAAACGGTAAATGATCAACTTCGAATTTTTTTTGGACTAACATTAACTTTAAACATTCTTGACTAAAATCGTCTGGGTCATCAGACATAATTGGCCGATTTTTATCCACAAAGCGAATTGTAGATAATGCCCCGACACCCAACTTTATTTCTTCAAACCTACTTAACTGTTTCGTGCCCACAGTAGCTAAATGGCAATGCCTACCAGATGGAGCAAAAAGTAAGTCCCCAGGCACACCACGCGCTTCGTAATGGGTGCCGGGGTCCCCAAGCAAAGCGAGCAGCAACAGCCCAGTGGTCAGCATCCTCGTCTCCAAACCTAGTGAAACCCGCGATTTGCCTAACTATCACGATATTTTTAAAATATCAGCGGAATTAATTCGGGCAACCTCTTGGAGCCGGCAAACTATCTTCCTACTCCCATTGTGTCCCTTCAACAAAGATTTTTGAGTTGCTTCGATACAATGGAGCCGATGACAATTTGGTACAACAGTCCTTAGTCCGTTGTCGCCTGTCTGTTGTCTTTGACGAATTGTCCTTGATAATTGTCCTTGAGTAAAGCATGCCTTTCCTTGGTGTAGCTGTATTCTTAGTTTCATCTAATGACGGATCATTGGAAGGCCTATCATTAATAGTAGCGATTTGTAGCAAGACGTATGTGTCTCGCTGCTGGACCTCACGAATTTCCTCTGTAGGCAAAAATTCGGTGGACTGTTAATCGCATTTATCTCCAGTCTAAAGCTAGTATAAATCTCTTTTGTCTGGTTTTCACCTACCACTTCGGAAATTCTATCTTGTGCATTTTCGGAATTGCCGTGCACTACTGCCTGACTCCATTGTTGCCGACAAAATTTATAGGAGAAACCTTGTCCTCTTATTCATAAAAGGGCTTAGCGTGTCCTCATTGGGCATCTTCCATGCTTCGTTGCGAATTTGTACACTTCCTTTCTGCAAATCATCTCTTTCCTGCCACTGGTGACTGCCTTGTGCTGACGGTGCCCTAAGGAGTCACAACCTCGTTTTTTGAAAGATTCTCCTTGCACTGAGATTAATAATGTCCCTATTTGCCACAAGCAAAACAATTACCCTATCTCGTTTTCTTTGATTAGAAATTTGCGTCTCAGTTATCTGGGGAATCTTCAGCCGCATCATCACTTTGCTATCGACTTTGCCGCCCAGGTTTCTTGTTGCCTTTAACTAGTTTGCACCAAGCTAAAGCTGTTGCCACACTGTCTCTGGTTTCAACAGAGGCTCGCAGGTGTTCCGCCTAACTATAAGTTCTCGTACGTGGTTGTATTCAGCTGCCAACTCCTGCATAGGTGAAAGCTGTTTGCCCTGCAGATAGGGTAAGTATTCTGGATAGATATGTTGAAGCACCCTTCCAATTTTTACCAGCTATGGGGAATGATCATAAAACGTCGGAATTGAACGTATGAAATGCGATACAGTTTCATTTTCGTGGATAAATCTGTCTTCTAACTCAAGTTGTTGGGTGAAATTTGGTGGTTCGAATTCCAGCCAGAAAGCATCTTTGAAATTTTCTAAGCTAGAAAACGGTGAGTTAAAGCTGAACCACACGTCCTACGTCTCCAACTAGTGCCAAAGGTAAAATAGTTTCAGAAATCTGGCACTGATACTTTACCAAAGCATCCAGGAATTCTTGTGCCTACTGTGGGTTTGTGTGACCTGTAAACGTCGGTGTTGGTCTTGTAGATAGTTTGAAGAATGGGGCGCTGTGCTGAAGTGGTGTAGCCACTGCAGTGTTGTGCGTTAGAACCATTCCTTGATGCGTGATGTTAATGCCGAAGCCTGCCCATAATCATACGTCTTACAACTCCTATTGTGTTGGTAATACCACGATGATCTTCTCCTGTAGTAGTCTTTGCCAAGCCCGGAGTTTGTGACACAAATATACCAACATCTTCCGATGGTGGTTGGTTCACTGTAAAAAAAATTATATGAATACTCAATGTATTTGTGTAGCTAAACTCCTATTTTACGACTGACTTCGCTGATGGAGAGCAGATAGAAACGTTACACTTCAACGTTGTGTAACCTTACACAAAATGACTTGAAATGACAGAACAACAGCGATCCTAGCGGGAAATATTGTCACTGCAGAGAAATAACACGTAAAATACGTGCAACGTTACACATAATACTGGAAATAAAGCGACAGCAGCGTTCATAACGGAAAATGTTCTCCCAAGCACAAGAAAGATGTGTAACATTACAAATATTGGTGTTAAATATGACGATAGAAGCAACTCAAGCGAATAATATTTTCACTATGCACGGCTAATTTGTGTAATTTCATTCTACAACAAAATGTTTTTAATTAAAGCAATTTTTGATGCCTTTCACGTATATTTCTGATGTCATTACACACATTGGCCTTTCCAAAACGAATTATTGGGGGAGGGGAAGCAAAAATATCTGTTACTAAAAAAATCGAAGACTTTGCTGTCTTCCCATGTGCGTCTTTCGTCTTATGTTTACTTGCTCGAATATCCTGTGTAATGCAGACTCTGTATTTTTCCAGATTTTGTGTAAAGTTACACAATAATTATGTGGCAGCCTGGCTGCCACAAGAAAGTTGTTTAAAGTCACACTTTTTTTTTTGCAGTGTTGTTTTTAATAACACAAGAACGAAGCTGTGGCAAGCTTGCGTTTCTGAGTATATTAACGGTGCTGTGCTGTCTGTGCGTGGTAAACACAGTTGGTGCAAGCTGGTTCCTCTAGTTTGCAAAAGACATCTGGTTGCTGGTTGAGCGTTCAGATGTTTGAGGCAAACTTGACTGCTTCTTGTTACCTTCTTTCTCAATAGCTAGAAGTGTCTCTGAAACTATGTCCTTCATATCAGAACATAGCGGGCAGGAAGGCATCCACTTTTCAATTATCCAAGCCCTCGACAGGTCATCTTGAAGGTTAGAGTGATGATATGGCGCTTGCGTCCCTTCTCCATGCTCTCCAAGAATGGACATTGAACTGTCCTGCGAACCCGAAGTAGCTACATCCGTCAGTATCTTGTAAGCGTAATGTAACCTTAGTATTCATGTCAATGTTTCTGTTCTTTCCAATAAAACTTGCTGAATTCTCGTCAAAATTAAATGCCGGTTGTGGCTGAAGAGATAGTTTCGGAAAAGAAACTTTCTTTCCTTCAGTACTTTTGCTGTTGTTACTTTATTTACAACTGTGCGAACTGTGCCAATGGTATATCATCCTCGTCTATCCAGCTTGGCGAATCTTGGCCTTGCATAGGTGTTTGTTCATCTGGTGGATTAACAGCCGGCTCGTCCACGTCCGGAGTGCGTAGTAAATCGATCTTTTCTGAGCCAGTATCGCATAGTAACTTTCGGTGTAAGCAAAGTATTAGCAAACTTCTCCATCTTCACGTAAAGGGGAAGGTAGAAAGTGGCGTTGTCCTCCTAGTGTAATTCGATAAGTGAGAGACTCACTCCCATTGATACAGCCTACTACCAATATCGCAGATAAAAAAAAAAAACCTGTTATTGTGGTGGTTAGTTGTCGTGGCGTCATCTTGACGTGCTTCCTTGATTTACTGGTGGCAGAAAAAACCATGCGCTCAAATCCCGGACTGAGGCTCACAGTCATAAGATGGTTACGGTGAGCATAATGAGACAGAAACGTGGTTATGGTTTAAGGGCGGGTGCAGACGGACCACAAAACTCGCGACAATCGCAGACGCAATCTTTGGCGTTTGTGGCATAAAAATCGCAATCGATGGCATGTCAGGTAACAACCATGGTAATGCACTGGGACTTTCACACGCAGTGGAGCGCTTCTGCGTCTGTTGGTAGACGGCCTCCAAATCGCCTGCAACCGCCTGCTCCTCGGCGCTTTCGGCGTCACGTTGCGACTTCAGTGCCACACAACCTGTTGACTGTTCGGCCGACTTGTTAAGCTAAGTACCTCAGCTGGCATTGTTTGCGATGCCTGTTCTCGAATTGGGTCAGAATCCTCGGGAAACGCGGTGAAAGGACAATTTGCGCGTTTGTTGTCTGAAAGGTGCCGTAGATTCAGACGCGCTAGTGGTATCGTTTTTCAGTGATTGTTCCGCGTTTTGTGGTCCGTCTGCCCCCGCCCTTAGACCCATCCACGCGTGCCTCCTCCCCCACCGAGATGTAGTGCCTTATAGTAGATGAACTGTTTCATTTTCAACCGCGTGTAACTCAGTGCTTTTCTTGCGCACACTGGCTAAACGGGACGGAAAGCCAATGGGCTCGAAATTGGTTAACTAAATACGGATGCAAACCTATTTACGTTGCCTTTTGGACTTATATGTCAGACTGCCTGAGCGGGGAATCGAACCCACGACCTTTGAAATCAAAGGGCAAGGTCCTACCGCTGAGCCAGACTGGCACGTCCTTTTTTTTTTTTTTAAAGAAAACGTGCATAGGCAGCATTTAACACGCACACATATACATGTAAACATACATGTGGCGCGCAATCAAGCATCCCTCCAGTGGCGATTGGGAAAGTGGGTTCAATTCCCCGCTCAGTCAGTCTGACATATACGTCCAAAAGGCAACGTAAATAGATTTGCATTTAGTAGTCACACTGGCTAACACAAGATGCGTGCCTCTAACCTGTCTTAAACTAATAATCCATTTTCGCAATTTGGACGGGATTCAAACTCACAACCTTTAGATTAGTAGGCTGACGCCCTCACCATCAGGCTATACTGACTTGATGAAATACTCAAATTTTAAAAAATTTAATAAAATAATATGACGCAATATTTCGTTTGTTACTGAACTTTGTTACAGGGCATCGACAATGCATTTCACGTCACTTCCTCCTGCACTATAAAAGAAAGCCGTTTTATAGTAACCCTTTACTGCCCATTACACGGCTACGGAACGGCAAAAACTAAGTCACAACGCGCAACACGAGGTTTCCCCGGGGACCCCGAGCAAAGTGAACAGCGACAGCCCAGTGGTTAGCGTCCTCTTCAAAACAAGTGAATGCCGGTTCGAATCCCGCGACTGACCCAACGTTCCCCTTTTCTAATATTTGCAGTTTTTTTTTTGGTAAGATTTCACGTGGACTTAACACTTCAGGAATGTTGTTGTATCTGAAACCTTACAGGACAGCTTATTTATGTTCCTTTGCTGTTTTGACTTTGGTTCAGTTAAACATTACCTTAAAACATGAAAAAAGTTCGTTTTCGTTTTCTAATAAATAATATTAGCGAAAATTGTACGTGTTGAAAGAAA
>JAHWFP010266924.1:0-18195 GCA_023313725.1 Lithobius niger | reverse complement strand
TTAACTATTCACATTATTTTATAACTACCTAGGGAAACGTCCTTTTTTAACTATAAATCCTGTATAACACTCTGCAACATCAAGTTAGATTCGTTGACCTTCTGTGGTAACCTACCCACTGTTCGATGGAACAAAGATAAACAGTTGAAGAAATTGTGCAGAAATCTGCAAAATTCTGCAATTGCATCAAATTTGTTTTTCGGTGTGTTGACCAATCCTACTACCAGCACAAAATTCACAATTCGTACATTTTGTTTCAGGCCTTCATCTTTAGTAATTGCCGACTTTGGATGCGGTGATGCTACTCTTGCTCGGAACGTGAAAAACACAGTTCATTCTTTTGATTTAGTAGCCGTAAATGAAGACGTTGTCGCATGTGACATGGCACAGGTAAAGATATATTAAGCATGGTTGCATTGTTCCTCTTCTTTACCTATCCGATACCAATACCAGGGACGTTTGGCCAGGTGGCAAATCAGTCGGAAAAATTACATAAATTTGTGGCTAGATGGAAAATTATGTTGGTAAATTTCTGGTTTACATCCCTCCAATTTTTATCCTTCCCGACGTCTCTGACCAATACTATATATTTTATTTGTCGAAAATGATAGCTAAATAAGTTTGTTTTTACAGACTTTATTTTTGATCATAGACAAATTTTCAATGGTGTGGCTTTGTTAGGAGATTTCTTGCTCTTAGCCCATGACAAAAATGTTTTGGTTTACATGTTCAAAAATAACAGTGACAAGGCTTTTATTTTATCTTTTATTTCTGTTTGAAACTGAGCAACCGAGTAACTTACATTAGCCCGTATTTATAAAAATGAAGCATTTACTTCGAAGTAAAAGGCAGAAGTACAAGGTAGCGCTCGGAAGTAAAAGGTTTTGCTTCAGTTCGTATTTAAAATCTCGACCTTTTCCTTGCAAGTAAGTACTTCAAATAAAAGAAGTAAAAGGTACCGAAGGCGTGCTTTCAGATGTGCTACAACAAACTCTAACTTGCAGTGTGGCTGTGAGGTGCGTTCAATTGTTTAACATGTTTCAGCGTTGAGACCTGAATTTGTTCACCTGTTTCAGTGTTAAGAACTGAATTGACGTGTTGATTTGTCTAGTGCAAAAGTATTTGTAGAAGTTGCGTATAAGAGGAGAAATCTCGTCAGTTAGTGAAAGTGAAAACGCACATGGAGGTGAAGATACCACCTACGGAATGAGCATTTTGGACAAGGTCCGCGAACACCCAGTCCTGGAAAATTGCAATCACACGAAGACTAAGAAAAATAACACTTTACTTTAAATGTAAAGTAAATATGTGAATATGTGACGCTCTTTGGAAAAGAGGTGAATAGTAAAGCCTTTATGACAAAGATGAATAATGAAATGGAAAACTTCTAAAAATAAAACAGGAAAAAGGCGCATTCGACTACTGCCAAGAAAAAAAATTATGTTGGAAGCTTAGAATGAACACGTCAATTCAGCGCCTTCTCGGAACACGTCTTCACAATTTTTTTTCAAAATCACTGGTCATACGCCCCTAGGTACTAAGGACACCTTATAAAAACGAACTCATAAAAAAAAACTGTACAATTGGTGATAGATTGGGCGGGGGGGGGGGTTTAGAAAATGATACGTATTTTCTGGTGGGGGGGGGGTCATACCAAGTGTATAATAGTGTTACGAAGGGGGAGGAGTTTGAATTGCTAGAAAAAGGTGTTATGTGGTTTGTGAAAGCTGCCATAGCAAATACACCACTCAGTACACACACTGCAAATGCAGTTTCAACTGGGAAAAGTGAGATTATTGCAAAAAAGTTGCTCCGGACTAGATGCGTTTTTCTGGAAGCAAATACTTCAAGTTTGAAGCAACTACTACTTTTTATGAATACGAAACAAGTAAAACCTTCTACTTTGACGCAAACACTTGTGCCTAAAAGCAAAACCTTTTCCTTCACTTTTTTTATGAATATAATCCGAAGCAACTGCTTCACTTTTTGCAAGTAAAAGGTAATGCTTCTTTTTATAAATACAACCTACTGTCTCCGTTCTGTTTAGATTGCAGTAGTACATTTTTTAAACCATTTCAAACTAAGACGAAACATGGTGCTCGATGGATAATGTATGTGCACGAAAGCTCGCCTCTCTTAGAAATTTCTCAAAAGTAACCTTTTGCGGATCACGTTTTATTATTTTACTCAAAGACACCAGACAGGGCCCGAGAACCGACAGACTTTCTATTTTTTGACTTTTTGGTAAATAACTAAATATGACTGGGGAACAACTTAAACTATCGATTTGAAATTAACACCATTTAAATGCTCTCGAAAAAACTTTAAAAATGGTATATTTGTAGGGCTTGATGAGATCTTAAGTCAATTCTTGCGTATCTGAATTCGATTTGAATTAGGTAAAACTTTTCCGTTTTGCTGATATTCAATAACAGAGTGTTTACCAGTCAGGAAAGTCAGGAAATTATAAAGCAGGTCAGGCAGTCAGGAAATTTGATGTTAGGTCAGGAATTTTCATCGCAGGTAAGTGAGGACGATATTATTAGGTCCCGGGTTCAAATCCCGGACGGGCCCTCATTTTATTATACTGGTTGAAAGCCAAGGAACACACAAGTGGTTTACATCCAAGTCAACCAGTTCAACCCAAATGCTAGAAGACACTCGAGAAGTATGAGGTATGGGAAAAACTATACAAATGTATAGTATTGTACAGTATAAAAGTTAAAGCTAAAAGTTACTTACCAAAGTTGAGTATCAAAAGAACACACTAACTGGCTCAAATAACTAAAGCTGATCCTGCCTAACAGTAGCCTATGCATAAATTTGTAGAGACGAAGTCCCAACCAACCACATTGAAGTCTTGTCTGTTGCTAAAGATCTAGAATGACGGTGCCTGTCGGCTTTTATGCTGATTGGCTCTTCCCTCATTCCGGATGCAACCCATGCAATAAACCCTCCTATTCTTAAGTCACTTTCGGTATAGATGCAGCTTCATTAGAATATTAATTCTAATGAAGTTGCATCTGTACCGAAAGTGACTAACTTCTAAAGAAATGAAACCTTTCCCTTTTTAGCCCACCATCACAGCTCACTAGCACTCGGCATGACACAAGCATGCCGGATTCTATTGAACAGTACAGATCCCCTCTTTGGGGGCAGATCAACAGTCAAACCAGTCGAGCCCGTCGCCAAACGAAGCTGACAAAAGATGATGAAAGAGGTTTGGAATAAAGGCGGCTATACACTTGTGTATAGCGCCCTGCGTAACGTGATGTGTGGGAATAGATAGCAATCCACAGTAACACGTTACACCTCTCTTAAACAGGCTAATGTTGGGTAAAATAAAAAAACAAACTTTGAACTACACTTGGGTGACACGTAGTATCTGTTAATTTGGTTCGACTTTTTTTTTTTTTGTTAGGGCTAGTAGGGCAAGTTACCATATGAACAGAACCACGTGCTGTTTATCACACACGTTTTACTACATTTGCGTTTAGAAGTGTTTGTCACATGACAAAATGGTAAATACCAAGACCGATTCATAGCTGAAGTATTAGTAGAGAGGTTTTATTTTTAATATTTTGATAATTTTTTTTACGGTTTAGGCCTACCTACCATCTTTGCACTCTTACTACGTGTCGCGGAAAACAGTTTTGCATATTTTGCGGTGGATTTGAGTAGAAATCTGGCTTGGCATATGTTTACTTTTGTGGTTTTGGTGGAAAATGGTAGTGTGGGAATGCTGTGCAGAGGTAACAAGTTTTTTCTTGAAAAAAAATCTGGCTTCATCCAGAACCCTTAGCTGGGAGCAGCCATTCTCAAGGTTTTCTCTAAAGAGTCAGTGAGTCAGGAAAAAAATGTCAGGAAAAAGTCAGGAATTTTGAATGTCGTTTTTTTTGTAGACACCCTGAATGATCGTGCTCAACTTGGGCCGTTTTGTACGTTCCAGTGTACCAGGGATGTACGATAGAAAATTTTGTTAACATACAAGATAATTGACCCAATCGTCGAATTTTGCTGCCAAATCCATCACCCCAAAATTGATAAATGAAATGCCGTAAAATTGCTCCTTTATAGCAACAAAACGCACCACAAAATTAAGCGTAGTAATATCACGATAATTACATTCCTTGGCAATAAAACACCAAGGATAATTAATGTACACGTGGTTAGCACCATATTTCCGGTAACTAAAACTATTCCTTTTTTGTTCACAGGTTCCACAAAAGTCGACAAGCATTGACATAGCTGTCTTTTGCTTATCTCTGATGGGCACAAACATTATCGACTACATTCAAGAAGCTCACCGTGTTTTAAAATATGGGTACGTAGAAGTATTGAGTGTACATTGAATAATTACTTCTTTAGTTCATTTATGTAATAATTTTCCTTTTTTTTTCTTATTATGGGATGTTCCTCCTAAACCATCATTCTGTCATCATCGTTAGCTTTGCTCATGCCCTTTATGTGCAGTCCCATTCAAGCAGGTTGTCACGCAAGTGCCACACACATGGTTTTCACAGCTACAAACTCTGCTGCATATTCCGGCACCAAATCATTGCATGCGAGTTTAGGCTGCAAACAGTTAAAGGTTTAGGCCCTGCTTATGGTGTTTTGCTTAGCCTGTGGCCCAGCAGCAGAACTTTCTGACACTTTCTGTGACTCAAATTGTCGGGAAAAAATTGTCTGCATCCCAGTCTACTTTTTGAGCGGCTCTCCTTTTGCAGTTAATCGTTGGGGTTTTGTTTGTCGCAGCATGATGCCTAAACTACTGAACCGGATTTAATGAAATTTTGTAGCTGACCGAGTACAATCCGGAGAGGCCATTTTTTTTCAGATGGAAAATCTGATATATTAAGGAAAATCAGTCGGAAATTGTTAGAAATCGTTTTTGGGTTGTTTTTGTTTTAATTTCTTTTCAGCCTTAAGTCAGCCGACGCAATTCTGTGCTTGTGTAGCTGAACCGGCTCAATTTGGAACATTACTAAGTACTAACCTTTTTTGAGAGAAGAAATATCTGGTAAAGGGTGGGGCAAACCCGGGGATTTGAACTGGGAACCTCCGATCATCGTAGGGGCCGAAAGATTTTGCCAGAATAAGCACCCATAGCTGCTGAAGGAGCATGGCAGCCTCTCACGCTACCCTGGCCAGCAGTCCTGGTGGGGACTTTGCCAAGGTCCCCTTTCGAGGGGTTCGACCAGATTCGCAAGTCTTTAGCAACCAGGCTGAACTTCCATTCAGCTACGATGACCATGGGATATATTAATTCTAACAAGCGTGGATTTCACATTGAATCATGAGTTGTACAATCAAAACAAGAATGCAACAGATTTGAGGATCAAGAATTCCGGTTCACGAGAAACATGTAACTGCATTATCCAGCAATGTAAAATTGTTTCGTAATTGAGAATAAAAATGAAACGAGCCGGGTAAAAAAATTGTCGATGATTCAGTAAAAAAAAGGAAAGTAAGAGAACGGAAGAAGGGAGGGAATGAAAAAAGTAAGGGCGGGAGGGGAAGGATGGACAGAGTTGAGAAAGGGAAGAGAGGAAGGATTATCAACAATGTAGGTCAGGGGTCCCCAAAATTGTCAAACTGAGGGCCATTTAGCACAGCTGCTTATCGTTCGCGGGCCGTTTCTCATTTGGTCCAGTATGGGTTTCTGCGGTGGCCATCTCTTCCCCTCCCCCCCCCCCTCCCCAGGTTTGTTGATAAGTTACCTTGCCCCTTTACCAAACACTGGTTATGTTGCGTTTTTGTAATTTAATAGAACAATATTTTTCCATCCCCTCCCCCAAATTACAGTTGCTTCTCAATACACCCCTCGTCCCGCAGGCACCACTGTTGGAAACTGTGTCCGTACTTTTCTCATGGCAAATTATCGATGTTGACATTTCAAAGTGGAAACTCCAATGCTAGGTAGTGCATGCAGAATTGCAGATGTCATCAACCATTCCTCAACGAAGTCATAATCTTCCTGTGTCGAAAGAATAACCTTAGCTTCGCTCAAGGATAACGAAAATATACCTTCAAAAGAATATAAAGCTGAAATATCGCTTTTAGTGAAAATAAAGCAGGGGTCGGATAAAAGTGCTTCGCAGGCCGTAGTTTGGAGACCCCTGATGTAGGTACAACTACCCCTCCCCCACTTCAGAGAAACTGCTGTTCCCCTCCCCAGATATAATCTCGCGCTCCGCTTCTGTAGTAGTAGCTTCTGTAGTAGTAGCTTCTTACCTACTACTGATGAACATCGGCTTGATTCGCAGACCGCGAGCACAATGAAGAACATTGTGATAAATCGTGGGGGAATTAAAAACTTGATTTATGGGTTGAAGGTAGGGATGTGCGATACTCGAAAAATTCGAGCCGAGTATGAAACTTGTACTCGAACTCGGCTCGCTGCTCATGTCCATACTCGAAAAACTCGAATCTGGCAAAAATGCGATAAATTTATCAATTTTTGACCGATTTTGACATTCCAATATACCAAATCGATCGTCTCGACGAGAGCTTTCCAGTGGTGCAGATTAAAAGTCAATAACTGAAAACATTTTCAAGTTATATCCTTAAAACTGGAAAACCATGACCCACACAGTCACCTAAGCACCATCTTTGTTCCTATTATTTTAACAAATTAAAAGGAAACTTGCAAACAAAATATTTCCATCAAATACTCGAACTCGGCTCTATACTCTTTTCTTCTATTGCAAACTTGGCTCGACTCGAATTAAAATATTTCTACTCGCACATCCCTAGTTGAAGGAGGGGAAGGCAGTTGGACCCGATGGTATTGGATGTACTGCTCTCACAAATACTGCTGATATTAGTGCAAACTTCTTGTATTTTATTTTTGCTCAATCACTTGATCAGGGTAAAGTTCCTGACGATTGGTTGTTGTCTGCAGTGGTGCCTATTTTTAAGAGAGGTAAGAAAAGTGACGTTAAAAACTATAGGCCCGTTGCCTTAACGTCCATTTGCTGTAAAATGCTCGAGCATATTATTGTCAGTGGAATGGTGAAATTTTTTTCATGAAGAAAAACTCCTTACGCAGGAGCAGTTGGATTTAGGAAAGGTGCTTCATGCGAACTTATGCTCACATCCATGGTGCATGATATTGCTGTGGGCCTCGATCTGGGTTTCTCTGGGGATGTCGTTTCACTCGATATGGCCAAAGCCTTCGACACCGTGCTACATGAACTGTTGTTAATGAAGATGGAGGCGTATGGCATATGTCAGAAGGTGATTAGCTGGTTCAGCTGCTTTCTAAGGAACAGAAGTCAGTACGTGATGGTGGAGGGCAGCAAATCTGACAGGGTGCCCGTAACATCTGGTGTACCCCAGGGCTCCGTGAGCGGGCCACTCTTGTTCCTGCTATACATAAATGACCTAATGTGGGTTGTGTCTTCCGCCCATAAACTCTTCACAGATGACACTTACATTTACCGAGTCATAAGGGATGATCATGATAGACAAATTCTGCAGACCGATTTGTGCAAGGTTAGCAATTGGTGCGACACCTGGCAAATGAAACTGAATGAATCTATGACCAAGGTGCTACCCATCTCACACAGAAGAAATGCCACTGATCCTGGATATTCCATAAATGGCCACTTATTGCAAAATGTCACTAAAGTCTCATGTCTTGGGGTGATGCTCGACAGAAAGCTGTCGTGGTCTGACCAAGTCCAGGGTATTTGTACCAAAGTCAATGGCGAGATTACATTTTTCCACAGGCTTCTTAAACAAGCTAGTCCCAGCGTTCAGGAGATTGTGTTCAACTCTGTAGCACGTCCTAAATTAGAATACTGCAGTGCTGTGTGGGATCCCTACACAAAGTATCTTTTGGATTGTCTGGAGAGAGTAATGCGTAGGGCGGTGAGAATGGTCACTGACAATTACAAGAGAGAGACATGTGTCACTGGAATGTGCAACAAGATGATGTGGAACTCGATGGAAGAGCGAAGAAAACTCCATAGGTTGCAACTGTTTTTTCGCGTTCTGAATGGCGGTACTATTGTGGATCCGATTGACTTCTGTAGTGCCCCTGACTTTCTGGGTCGCCATGACCACACCAGAAAGGTGAAAAGATTGCAGTGCAGCAAGAACGTACTTGCAGGCTCCTTTTTTCCACGCACCATTGTTGAATGGAATAATTTGCCCCAAGAGGTTGTTCAAACTGACTCTGAAATTGCTTTCGTCGGAAAGCTCAAAACTACTTTACAGCCTATGATCTGCAGCCATACTGTTTGATTGCCTTGCGTCTGTGTTGCTTGCGGGCTTCTTTTTTTTTCCTTGTTTTTGTTCTGTTTTTATACTGCTTAATTGCTCCTTGGGGCATTGCAGTTATTTCATAATTCAAATAAATAAATAATGGTAGTGGCCCTAGTTATTTAAAATCACAATTATGTGGTTACCCACATATTTGTTGTTTTCTTACTGATAATTTTCAGTGCTTTAATCTATTGATGATTTGGTTGTTAACCAATGAAATGGTCTCGTCGAGACGAATAATTGTCCCTGAGGTACCACCTCGAAAAAAAAACATCATTTCATCTGAAGTACTGCGAATAAAAAAGCCGCACACCAGCATGGATTGTTTAGGACCACTGCTGAGAACCATTTAATTATCTTTTAGCTGTCTTATAACGATGAGATGAATCACTTAGGAAAGTCACTGCTGGTGACAGATAGAGGACTGTCTTTTTCTTTTGTATCTTAAACTCTTTTACATTGTTACATTTTACATTTTCTGTGTTGCAGAGGAACCCTGAAGATAGCGGAAGTCGAGTCTCGATTTCGAAATGTTGATCAATTTATTAAAGCCATTGAGAAATTAGGATTTACTTTGCTGTCAAAGGTTGGTAGTATTTCTCTTAAATGTACAAGAAAGAAATGTTTGAAAAATCGGCAAGTGACGATAACAGTGGAAATTTGAATACATAATGGTAAAAAACTAACACTTTTAACACCAATAAATGAAAAACATTCTTACCTAAAGTCTATAATTTTATATAAAAAAAAAGCACCTTAGTTGAGTGTAGACTCACTAAAAACTGTGAAAATTTCTTTCTGAGTCACTTGCGATTGAGCACAAGTTGGCTGTTAATAACACTCCTATTAATCGATAAGGACCTTCAAATCCTGTTGTTAGATACCTAATTTAATAGCCAGGAATTTGGTGAGCAGTTTTCTAGCAAATGACATGGTGAACGAATAGGCATGAGAAACCTAGTGAATCTGAATCTGACAGGAAGCTACAACAACTGCCAGATTTGAATACTGTTTAGTAAAGTGGTTCCTTCAATTTGGAAGCACGAGCAACAATGTAAATAGAAGCTTGCATGTGACAGGAGGGCCTGACTGAGGGTAGGAGGAATTTAAATATTTAATCAATTTGGCTTAGTCAGTAGCCTACCAAACACTCAGTTTAGCGCAAGATTTTTAAGTGAGTTGTCAGAACATGCAAAGTAAGATGGTGAGTTTCTTCGATGCAGAAAATACTACGGCCAAGGCAATTAAATTTTTATGCCATGAAATTTACATTACTTGTTTTATTATTTAGCAGTTCCTTCCTTTGTCTTCCTCGGTCCCTAGCGATGAAAAGTTGGCTTTCCTGCCGTGCTCGCCGCCCTTCTTTCATTACTCATGCTCCAGCTTTGGCCAACGTATATAAGCACCTGGGCCAGCCGCATTTAGCCATCTTTCTTCCTGTGGCTTCGCCGAGTGCGGACGTCTTTTCCAGCTCTCTCTTGGACCACTGGGGGACCATTCACCGGTTCCCGAAGAGGACTGCGGTTATCCACAGTAGACTGTCACCTGGGCTCTTCGTCTGGTCTCCCTTGAAGCAAATTCTATGGTCCACTGCCTCCCACATAGGGGTTACTGCGCCTGTGCACCGTGACACGGTTCCTGGAGGGGGCCGTCTCTATGGTTCAGCAAGACCGCCTGTGCGACCGTGTGTCGGTTCCCGAAGAGGAACACGGATCCGCAAGACACCGTCTCTACAATTTGGTAAGCCTTTTAGGTAACCGTACGTCGGTTCTAAAAGAAGAACACGGTCCTCACGACCATGCGTTGCAGCGTAGGTGATCAAGGCACTGAGTGGCAGCGACGTCACCGTGTCTTCTAGCACGACAAACAAGCGGGCCGAGCTACGGCGTCAAGAAGTGCCAGCCAGCCGATTCTTCGGTAACCACGGTTACCATGATACCGTCGGTCCACATTTTTTGACAACAAACTGTGTGTCTGCACCCAGGTACTCTTTTCTCCATGCACTACAGCACGAGTAACCGGGTACCTTTCTCCGACTGCATCGTTTTTCGTACCGCAGACTATTGCCAGCATTGCTGCCTGACTGCGCATCGGATCTGCGTATCTATCCTACTTCATATATAAGCCAGGTTTGTGGCCGTTACTTCATTTTTTTCTCCTGGCTATCGACTGCGTCAGACATGCTGTGTACTGCCTCCACTGCCTACGGTTACCTTCATGCCTAGTATGAAGGGTTTGTCTTGGGGACCGGTCCACCACACACAACCGACTCTCTAACCATTGATTACTGTTGCTGCTCGGATTTTTCGACACCGACTTACGCAGTCAAAACTCTGGGATTCTGCTGAAGGTGGATGAATACCTACACATTTAGAGGCACTCAAAACCAGAAAATTTGTACATTAACTGTTATTGTATAGAAATCAATGCATCTTCAACTCCAGCCTCGGCCCACTACCTCAGAACGCAGCACCCTAACAAGAACGATTTCTCTCGTTCCCTGTCTCCATTCTGTTTCCGGTCGCCAATAGCCTAGCTGTTTTCTCTTGGATTCTCCATCACTCGTCGAACACCTCTCGTCTCGCAATGAGGGGTAGGGGGGCAACTTGCGCTCGCGGTCCCTGTATCCTAATTTAGTCCTGAACGCCACTGAATTCTGTTGCAGCCACTTACACCCAGTGCTCGGAACCGGGTCTGCGTTCGGGCCCATGTACCCCACATTCTGCTTACCACTGTCAGTTCTTTTCTTCAGGAATTCGGATTCCTGTTCTCGGTCTTCTTGAACAGCTTTTCGCGGTCCCCCTCGATCCATAGACCTTCCGGGCACCCAAGGGAACCACGAGCAACTTCTACGACATCCACCAGCATTCATTTATGTCATTGCTGCCGGGCCCCCCCCCCCCCCCAGTGTCAGTGTGTCACTGAGCCACACTGAGCCATGTCGGTGTGGCTCAGTGTTAGGACTTCGGCCTTTGATTTCAAAGGTCGTGGGTTCGATTTCCCGCTCAGGCAGTCTGACATATAAGTCCAAAAGGAAACTTAAATAGGTTTGTATCCGTAATTATTTAATCAATCTCGAGCCCATTGGCTTTCCATCTCTTTTAAACCTTCAGTTCGGTTCACGGTCCCTCAGCCTCGGTTCACGGTTCCCCTACTCTTCAGTCTGCTGGAAACACCCAAGTAAACTGCGGTCACACAGACCACCACCTGACGTTCACCGAGCTCTCTAGCCTGATGTCGTTGATCTCCTCTTCAACATCTTGCTGTCATCCTTTTATAAAGTCACCAATCATCCTGAACTCCTGTCCCAGTCACGGTCCCCTGGTTCCTGCAACTGAGACGAATGGTCAGGGAAATCATCGGCGGTTCTTGATTCCTGTCACCAGCCTCTCTGTCTTCTATGCCCTGTTGCCATGAACCCAGCTGCTTTCTCTTCGGCCCTGCTCCAGGTCAACGCATCAACATACATTTCTGCATCGGTCCGCAGTTCCCCAGGCCTGATGGCCAGTTTGGGACTCCCGAAGGGACCGCGGTGCCACGCCACGCTACTCTAGATTGCGGCTAGTCATACAATGTGTTTGCATGAATCTGTCCAAACATCACCAGTGATGGACCGGTTACCGTCGACTATACCATTCTCTGTCCCATCCTTTTCATACTTTCCCAACTTACAGCAGTAACATCCCCTTGCATCTGCTCGTGGATCGTAGTAATTCCTTTGGATCTGACAAACTTGCAGCAACTGTTACACATCGACACACCTGTTTACATACACCAGACCTTCTTACCGACCCCTTCCACAATTGCTTCGTTCAGGTAGCTGCTTTCTGCTTCAAAGACCACGGCCTACTCCTTAAGGCCTCCGCACGACAAACGCAGAACCGATCATCCCTCAAGCATCTACAGACCACTACGGCAGTCGGTCCTACTCAAGTGGCATTCGCCTCTTCCTCGTTCTGATACGGTATACAGCAACTAATAACCGACCTCGTCGGTCTCCATCAAGAACTACTCGCCGCCAAGGAATGATACACCAGTTTGCAACCTCAACTCGGGACTCCTGTAAATTTGCATTCCGTTCCTTGAATGCTATCTTCCCTGGAGAATTTTAAACTGTTTTGATACGTCCAACTTCGCAACCCGTCTCCACATGTGCGAGCACAGACCCTCCTAAAATGGTGTGTAGGTGTTAGCCAGCCATCTTTTTCCCTCCAGTTTTTTTCTCGTCAGGTTGGCTCCGCTTGTTCCCGTCCCTCTTTTGACCGAAAGCTCGCCCTTAGACTCTTTTTTTCCATCCTCGCTGTCTCCCGTTCTTCACCGCTGGTTTCGACTTGGTTTCGCTAGAGTCCACCACCACCCTTCCATTCTCGCCGACCTCCAATTGCTGTTCCACCGGCGGCTTTCATCGAGTGCTTGCTGTTGGATCCATCCCCTCTTTGCCCTGGTCTCCGCATCACGGCTACTCACAGTCTTCTCATCGGACGGTCTTTCAGTCGCCTTTCGACTATCTGAAATTTGCTTTAAAGGAGCTTTCACCGAAAGAGCACCTTTCCCTCGTCTTTTTGGCAAGCCTTTCTGCTGAGGATTCGGACATAGTTGTCTGCCATCGCCTTCACCTCAACCACTTCATCCTCCATCCATTGAGAAAGCCGTAGTTTCTAATTCCCCCCTTGGTTTCCTTCCTTCCCTGTTCCGGTCCCTCACTCCGCCACTGTGTGGAATCTTTTCTGCTGGTTTTTCACCTTTCAAGCTTTCGCAATCTGATATTCTATCTAACTTTCCCTTGAAAGGAGCCTCCCTCCCCGAAAGATCATGATGTCCTTGACTTGTCTCATCCGCTGCAACAACCCTGTTTTTCCGGTGGTTTTCCTGGGTCTACTCCGATTGTTTCTTCGGCTCTCAACCAGGAAATTGAAGACTTTCATCTGTCTCAGTCTTCCCACACTTGTCACCAGGACGCCTTCTTCGTTGCAATCCAAGTCCTTTGCCAGCACTCAAAGGAATTCTCGTCCTCTCAAGTTCCTGTTCGACCTTGTCTTCATCTCGCCCTGAACGAAGCCTCTCTCTGTAGATGACTTTCATCGAATGCACCTTGTTCCGCCTGTGAAGCTTTCGCTTATTCCAGCTACAAGCGTTCGATCGAAAAATTTGTCCACCTTCGACGAAAAGAAGCCTCATGCTTTTGACCGAAAGATGCTCGCCTTTGAAGTTGGTGCGTGGATTGTCTTCGTCTCTGGGTGGTCTGCGCTTGTGCATTAAGCCGGTTACAGCTTCATGCTTTCGGCCGAAAGATACCTCACGCTTTCTACCGAAATCCGCTCTTCTCAAAGTTTGCTTTTACTGAATGAACTTCGCTTTACCCTCTGTAGTCACCAACAAACCATGTCCCTTGCCATGCTCAAGCCGAGTAATGGGAGCTCTTCGCGGCACTCAACCTTCCCGGCTAGCTCTCTTCAACCAACCCGAAAGCTGATGTCGACTGGCTGTTTCCTCTTCCATAACTTCTGGCTCTGGTCCTTCTCTGACATCTTCGAGCTCGACGTTCTAGTCCTCCATCCATTGCATACTCTCCCTGCTTAATTGGCTGCGGGTCAGTGTGTATAAATAGTTTTCCACTGTTAAGGATAAAACTTGAAGAGTATCTGGGCTTCATTTGTGCAAGCATTTAATTTGCACCCCTGGAAAGCTCTCGGCAAAACAACAGATTTGGCATACTGAAATGTCACAATCGGTCAAAAATTATACCGGAATTAAGTTTTTTGAGTGTGGGAACTAACCAACATTTGAGTACAAGTTGGGTGATCAGCTCAGTTCGATTTTTTTTTTTTTCGATTAGCGCACACGCACATACCTAATTGAGTAATCCTTCTTTTACCATTTTTGTCTTTGCAGGATCTTGACCAAAGCATGTTTGTATTTTTCGACTTTGAAAAGACAGGTCAGTTCCACAGAAACCGTGTTACGAAGTTGAAGTTAAACCCGTGTATATACAAAAAGCGGTAGTTATCAGTAGAGATGGAACATGAAAACTGACACAAGACGTTGTCTGCATTTGCGCCTCTTGAAATGATTGCCGCATGAGGATGGCACACTAAATCAAGGTTGGTTTTTGTGCCAGGAGACGGTAGTGATTAAGTGAAAGTAATGTCCACTACGTTTGTGAAGAGTATTTCAGAATGAAGCAGCGATGCAAAACATTGTCTTAATAGAATGTTTTCATAAACTTTTGGTGGAGAATGACTTAAGATTACTGATGCCAAAATTACTTAGGAGGAATCTTGTGATTCCGTTGGACCACAACATGCTGTATGAACTACTGACAAAAGATTTTGTACTTGGATGCTTCAAAATGTCACATCGCGCGCTTATTTTCACAGTAAAGCTCTTCTTGCCACGGCATTTACGCAAATTTTTGATAGTCAGTTACTTTCTCGGGCTCGATTGACTATTTTCATCGTCTCGACCGTAGTAGTGCCTGATGAAGACAGTCGACTGAGCCACACCAACCCCAGAAGGCAACTGCCTGTCGAAAATTTGCGTAGATATTGTAGAAAGAATTTCTTCTACTGTGAAAGTAAGCGTAAAATACGGTAGGTGAATATGGACTTGGATGTGGTTAGCTGTTTTCTCATACTAGTTTATTACTTGGGAGTGTTATGCTATAATGGCTTTATGAATATAAAGTAGGCGATGGACGCTACACTGTTTTATAAGGCTGAGCCGAACAGATTTTGGGCTGATCGGCAAAAATCGGTTCGGCGAACAAAAACCTGCAGATTTTCGATTTTTGCCAGCCCCTTGACAATAAATAAATTCTGTTTCTCCACATGTTTGTTACCTTTTGTTTTAATTTAGGCTAGGCCTATATGTTTTACATTTTGTAGGCTAAGGTTAATAACGGACAAATTTTTACTTTTATTTGGGTAAAAAAAATGTATTCCAATGTTTTCATTTGCCTACAAGTTTGTGTAAGCCAGAAAAAAAAAACTGTTAAAAATCTGTAGCGGTTAAATCTGTTAGGTACACCAATCAATTTGTAGCTGATCGGATCGGAATCTGCTCGGCAGAAAAATTGCTGATCGGTACAGCCTTACTGTTTTACGGTAAAATGGGTATGCTGCAAAATTGTGTCATTGGTCTTCGTGATTTAGTGTGTTATACTTGTTATGTATCGTTTTTTGAACTGCTTATTGAGTTAGGTAATTCAAAAGCAAATAATAAATTGAAAATGCTAAAGACGACTTACTGGTGTTATGCATTGTTTAGTAGTAATTACACTATACTGAGGCTTTTAGTGGGGAGGGTGCAAGCATAGTTTTTTTTATGAGTTGATATGTATGTAACTCTTTGATTTACTGTAATTAAAATATTTTGTTCGCAAGTGCTTATTTATTTTTCTACAATTGGGGAGTTTTGAGAGTACAGTATAAAGTATCTTGTCTGTTTTGAACTGTTGCCATACAATTTGAATATACTCAAATGTATTAAGAGTTTTGATTCTTTTGGTCATCCTTGACCAAGCTCATTTGAGGTCTGCGCACTCAATTGGTCTGTGCCATTTGTCTCTGGCGCAATTTGAGTGGCTGAGCGTGAAGGCTGCAGTATAAACCAGTAGTTTGCTGTGCGTCCAAGTACTGTACAACGATGGGTGGTTTTTCAGTGGCCAGAGCCGACCACTATATGCTTTCGTTGCGCCACTGTCGCGAGTGCCCCTACAGTGGCAGGCCAAACCCTGGAGAGAGCAGAGGCAAGACATTCTTAAGCACGTACAATATTAACTACACAAAAGTTGAACTGATGTTTCTCAGGCAAAAATATTTGATCCGTACTTTTTTTTTTCCGTTTCAAAAAAGTATGCCTAATGAACAGATAAAATGACATCTAAAATTTGGAAACATCCAAGGATAGCCGCACATTGGGGGAATGCCCCACCTCATTTGTTTGGATGTTCTTTTGTTAGATAAAATTACTACGCAAAACCATAAAAACAAAGGCTGTTCGAAGTCCTGTACTGATTCCACGGTTCCAAGGTCAATATGGGAAAGTCACTTTTTTTAGTAATTTGAATTATTCATGAGGTGCAAAAAAAGTGCCGGACTTTATCATCTCAGATTGAAAATGTTGTTCTTTGTTTCTTTCCCAGTGACCATCCCATTGGTATATTTGCCTGGGGCACATCACGGCAAACTGTAATAGTTCCTTGTGTACCAGCCCCAAATTCAAACAGATTAGCCTTGTCAATTACTTTATTTCAAGCTAAATGCACGAAATGATCGTCAGCTACTATGAGATTTCTCCATAAAACTTTGGATAGGTTCGATTAAAACCTAATAATTTTTTTGCATTATTGTCGGCTTAAAACGACAAATTTCTGACAAGAGTAAACGGGTACTTCTTGACATTGTGGTTGTGGATTTTGTCAGATACCAGACACTATTACAGCTGGAGTCTTTATATCGTATGTTGGACCTGTAAAGGAGAAATAAGTCCGTTACGCTTTTCGCCACTTTGGATCCTTAGTTGCATCAAGGTAGTAACGTAGGCCCCTAATGGCACAATAGTCTCTCCTCTTCGTCCCTGCCAGGGAACCTAGTGCTGGAACGGTGATTGACTCCGATGCTTCGGTAGTTATGTGTCTTCGCTCAGAAAGAAACTCGTGGCAAAAATTTCATCAAGCAATAGCTATGGCCAAAATGCAGAAAAACTTCCCCTTTGTTGAGTGCCTGAAGCTCGCTGCAGCATTTTCCAGAAGCCAGGGCGAGAAGAAGATTTGTCTTTCGGATAAGGAATCTTCAATGATGCTTGTCCCAGTGGCTCGTAGGGTTCTTTGAGAATGCTTGTCAGTACAAAGGGAAGACTACGTTGCAAAAACGACTTCCTTGTTATAGGGCTTAACCACGTTGAAGGCTTTAATGAAGCTGTTAATTCTACTTTTAATTTTAATGACCGAGTGAAAAACCCTGACGGCGTGCATACATATTCATCCCAGAAGGAAAGAGGTGGTTGAGGAATATTTGAGTTGAGCTAGGGATGGAGCCAGGGGATCAGTCTTGTTTCAGCAACGACTTGCCTTTGTAGATCTTGCGTGTACCGCACTCCCAGGATGCAACAGATGATGCGGTTAGCAACTTGCTCTGAAAGGCGATTGATTCCCGCGAGGAGTTGAAGATAGTAGCCAGACTGAAGTCTTAGGACTGGTAGTGTTGGGTGGACAATGCTCCCTTTCTTCCGGGTGAGCAAATTCTTCTCCATGGGTAGCTTCCTTGGGTAATCTACATGTATTCCTAAAACTCGATAAGCAGCGCGTGTATCGCACGTTTGACGTCATTGCATACCATGTGGCTACTGTGCTTTCTTGCTCCACGTTGAGCATCGCAAGAAGTTTAGAAACTGCAAATTCGGTGTTCACGATGGGGGAGCAGGCAACATTATCTCCCAGGGCATCACTTCAACTGCCAGTACATGACAGTCACGATGATGATGTTAAACGCAGTGGTGCCGTCAGCCATTTTTGATCCCCCAGCCCACCCTTGCAATACACATCAGTTCAGTCGGCAGCAGTGCACAACATAAACCGCACGCATGCTAATGTGCAACCTTTAGGAATGATTTCGATATCGTTCCCTACGACTCAGGACTCCAGAAGAGGAATGAACTACCGCTGAGCTGGCCAATCTGGGGCAATGAAGACTAATGTCCTTTGCAATCTTCTCCAGGATCAGTGGTAGAAGGCTGTCAGGAAGGAAGGTGTAGGCGAACATGTGGGTCCACGAAGCTGCCACAGCATCCATTGCCAATTCTTGAAGGTCCAGGAAGGAACTCTTGTAGTTCGGGAGCTGATCTTCCCACACGCAGAAGCATTCAGCGGCCATTCTGTTGTTGTTGATACTTTGCCTTGTCTGGACAGCTGTACCACCAGAACGT